>JAAAKG020022506.1:0-20202 GCA_010014905.2 Druon quercuslanigerum | reverse complement strand
TGTTTGTCTACTGGTCTATATCAATATTTTTAAAATATTGATAAATCTTAAGATTGTGAAAAAAAATGTCTCTATCTTTGCTGGGATCTGAACCCAGAACCTTCTTCATTTCTGTTTAGGGTAGGGCTTTCAGCATTAGAAACTGTTGTAAACACATGTTATGTCAAGACGTGCTGGACCTTTGCCGATTATGTGGAGATTCCAACGAATCCATCGAGCAGATTATTAATTTTAGTCTCGTAATGGATCAAAGAGAATATTCGCACAGACATAATTATGTAATGATATAATGATACTTGCTTCACCTTTCAATAATGATTTCGCTTTTACAGGTTCCTATGTTTTTGATTATACCGTTCTATACTGCCACAATTCTACTACAATAGAACATTGTATTTGTTATATTTATATAACCTTCACATATTCCTTTTTTTTTTTAATTTCAAGATTTTTTCAAAAAATTTGACTTAATTTAAAAGACCTGTAGAAATTTTATATATTTCGTGGCTCAAAAATTTAAAAGGAAATGTGTGCTTGAAGTTTTTTTAACCTTCCAGAAAACAACATTTTTTCATTTTTTTCTAACCTAGAAGTAAAACAAAAACATAACGCTAAATTACATTGTAAATAATTCAATTATAACAGAAACTTATAATGTATATTTTTATCTGCAACTGAAAAATATTTATAGACAAAATATATATATGGAAAAATATATTTCCTTCATTTGAACGTGCAGAACTTAAAATTGCAAGGAAAGGTTTCAGGTACGCTGGTAGTACAAACTCGTAGCCGCTCCCCTTCCACTACCGTTTTGTAGGAAGGCACCATCTGGCTGCCCAGTCTCAAAATCCCGATACTATCCGAGCGACATATCATCATTATTGGTCGGGTGGGCTATTTAGGCAGAATTCTGGATGAATAGGCACTCCGATAAAAATGAAATATTTAAGCTACATTAATCGCAATTTTAGAATCTTTAAGTCATTCCAAGGGATGGTTTCACTGATGATAGATATACCTGATATAAATTGCGTGGTAAACTGCGTAGGTCGATCAAATATAAATCATAATTTTTTTATAAATTTTTATTAAAGAAAATTTTCACAAAGTACAAAATCATCATTTTTCTGCTAACATTCCACTACCATCAATGCAATTTTGCAATTGGATTGATAGCTTCTGAATCTCAGTATCGTAGAACAAAGATTGATTGGGAAGAACGCATTGGCACACGAAGTGCGTTACCTCCTCATCGGTGTCGAAACCCTGATCTCCTACCGTGTAAGGCCGAGAGTGTTAGTAGTAACAAATTGCTGTTTCAACCTACGCGTAATTTTACAGTCATATGCTTGCTTTACTCAAAAATTTAATCATAATGCATTGCGCCGAAGCCACTGGAACTTCTTTCATGCTTATCGCCCAAGCTACTGAATGAAAGGAAAATAAGAGGCCTACGTAGTACCAACCTAGAACTGAAATAAGTAGAAAGTTATTATAACCGAAATTACCCCGCTTCAGCCTCCAATTGAACCTAAATTGATACGTTCATCTGTCTGACAATGAGGCAGAAATCCTAATATATATTTGAGCTATCCAAGTAGAAATTTGCACAAACATCTATTGGGCAGCATAGTTTAATGAATCTGTTCACTGTTCGCATAAAAAGTTTGTTTTTCCATTAATGTCTGGAATCTTTCAACAATACCCAGTGCGCACCAAATTTGGCGAAGTCTTTACGATATATTTACGGAAATTTTACGAAATCCTACGTCCGTGTCTTTACGGTGTCTTTACGATATCGTAAAGACATGGTCAGATTGTACGAGGTTTATTCTATATTTTAAAGACAGCTTAACGACGTGGAGATAGGATATTGTAAAGTTCTGGTAAAGATGTCGTGATGCCTAGGGTTAACATATTTTATACTATAAAATGGGACACCATTCTAGACTTTACAAATTACTATCTACATACATTAGGCGGTACTATCTAGATGTTGGAAGTTAACACTTCCTATTAGTGCACGATTTATCCATAAAGTAGAAGGTCTAATGACTTGTATACATTCTAGCAGATTTTTCCAATTACTTTAACAAATAAAAACCCGTTGCGTCTCACAGATCCCAGTTTACAGCGACAAGGTTCCAGAAAAAACGTTTACAGCGTAAGTGTTAATACCTGCAAACTGAATTTTAGATGGAACTATATTACACTTGAATATATATGTTTTAACAACAAGGTTTCTCAGTTTTCTATTGCAATTAAATAACGTATAAGATTTTGCTTACAAAGGCACTTTCAATACAATAAGTAAAATGAAGCAATTAATGCCTAACTCCATGAGACTCAATAATATCTGTGTCGAGATGCATCACCAAATCATCACATCACCTTTATTATTCCGTGCCAGAGGATTTAAGCACAGTCTTTTAAGGGCATTAACCGCATCAACACCTCCATCTTTGGCGTAAAGTGTCGTCCTCTTACAACTACGCCTTTCAAAAGAACCCCTAAAACTACAAATCATTGATTCCCTATCAACATGTGTCTCAGGTTTTAAAATTTTAGTAGAAAAAGTTTCAATCCTAGAAGCCTTAAGAGGTGGGCATTCGTCTACCTTCTTTGTGGTAGATGAGGACCTATTTCTTTCCTTATTCATCAACTTTCCAGTTTTAAGAACTATTTCCCTAAAGTCTTGAGGTTCTCTTATCTTTGGGTGCGTCTGACTCTGGCTTCTTAAATATTTGTGGCCTCTTAAAACTTTTTCTCCTAAGCAAGACTTGGAGAGTCTTGATCTCTGCCAATGAGCGATGACTGGTAGTCCGCAGGCATTATGCATCCCGACTAGAGGAACCCCTATTAACTTGCGCTGCATGATCTCCATCATTCCTGATCTGGGGTGGACCCAGCGTTCTTGTCTGATACCGCAGCTGTTTTCTTCATTGGTACTAATCTTCTGGACCACATGACTGCTTTCGAGATTGGCTACTTCACGCAATTTTTTGTTTGCAGTTTTTTTTTTAGAAAATAATCTTGAGGCTGAACAGCGAGGGTCATTGTTAACATTGTCAACAATATTGCAGCATTCAAGGCTATCAGTGCTCGCATTAGTATCAACAGTTTCAGTAGGCGTTTGACATTCCATATTTACCCCGTTATTTTGTCTCGAAAGAAGATGCTCATTTTTTAAAGGTGTTCCTTCAGAATTTCCAAAGCTAAAAACAGACCTTAGATCCAAACTCTGTTTCTGCCATTCGAAACTGTTTTGTCGTTTATCATTCTCTAATTGATATTTCGGAGGTAGCGATCTCCTGAGTTTATCAATACTTTGGGTAATAGAGGCTCGGTAATTCTTTATGGGTATGCTCCTGCTGGTTCCCATCTTTAATAATTTTTGTCGATTTATTGATGGTTTTCGTGGATTTATTCTCCTTGTTTGGTTGAATGAATTTGGTGTGCGAAATGCTGACTGTTTTTGTTTTGGAGTTTTTCTTTCCATATTGGAGGGACAAACAAAGACGTCTATTGCACGTTCCTCGTAGAGTTGGTCGTTTTGTATACTCTGATTGGTATCTTTTTGAGGATCACGCCATTCTGTGATAATGCTGCATCCGTTGAAATCGTGAGGGGGTTTTTCAATTTCTCTGATTCCTGCCACTGATGCTGATGGTACCTCGCTGCCATCGAGCCGCCTTCATGATTTTGCACCAAATGTGGTTCCGGCCATATGCATCCTGTTCTCGATTCCCAAACCTGTAATGCATAAAAGATAGATGTTGAAGGTAAAAAATTTAAGTTCAGTAATCGGAACTAAAATTCACAGCCCCTCAGGTTAAGGAAAAACAAATTCGATTCTCGTCTTGATTATTTTACTATGAAAGAACCAACAGTATAAAAAGAAAGATATATTTTCGAATGTAAAAACAGTTATATAAACTTTAAAATTTTCATAACATACTTAAATCTTGTTCAATTTCACTAAACGGACTCAATGTCTTTTTCAAGGTGAAGACAGACGCGTGTTTATTCTTAGAGTTCTTCGTCCTAGAGCAGGCAAAAACAGTACTCAATAGCGCACTAAGTTCCACAAACAATACTCCTAATCCAATCGCAAGTAGTATCAATGCCTGTTCGTTAGTCCACCTTTCAATTATTTCCAAACATCCCTGAAAAAAATATTTTTTTACTATATGAAAACAGAGAAAAATTAATATACTCCATTATACTCCATATACTCCATTTTTTTAAAAAACAACTTATTGTGAGAAACTTACAGAAAAATTATTAGTTCTTAACGTTCCTTTAGATTGCTCGAATGTAAATCAATGCAATGTTTCTCTCATGAGAATAATACGAGGAGATTTTCACCGAGTTGAGAATATTTAAAATCAATTAATTCTTACCATATATCAGAAAAATATTTCTTAGGCCAGTCGTCTGGCAAATGAAAATTTCTATCTTGTCTCAGGGACGCAAAAACATTTCTAAGATTTGATTATTTAAATGGGCTGGTAAGATAGATTTCTTTTTTATTTATAAAATAATATAAAGTGACAAAAACAATGCAATAAATATCCTTATAAATTCTCGTACTAAATTTGAGAGGTTAGTGATGACAAAAACCCTTCCAAACTTTATCAACTTATTGAAAGCTGTCTGTAAGTTTTTCCGTTCACAAAATAGGGTAATCACATACACAAGCAATTGTTTAGAATATTTTTTAATGGTTGATCGCTTACTAAAACAAAAAGAATTTTGTTGTCGACATTTTTACTATTACAAAGCTTCTTTCATGAGGATGCAATGGAATATTTTCGCAATTTAGCGCTTCAGGGAGATGGTCAGGCATAGTTCCCTAAATATTTCTACGTGATATTCCCGTGAGGTTGAAATTTCGTGCTTGCAACAAGCTTGCGGATAGCTCATGAACATTTCTCGAATCTGCCTATTTCGTAACCTGGGAAAAAGCAGCTTGGTGTTCGCGAGAACGCCCTGACCTTGATAAAATGCACTTATTGTCTAGTCTTTAGCCTGATTCCCAGGGATAAAAATGCATTATGCTTTTATGTATGTAATAAAATATGTTACTCAAGTAGAAACCCTTAAATTACGCGTCGCAACCCATCACTGCTGATTTTTGCAATTACTTTAGTTCATAAGTGTAATAAGTAGAGCCATTTTCAGTTAGTCCAACCAAGTTTAGGGCAATTTCAACTGTTATAAAATATTCTTTTTGTGCGACCCCCTTGAAAAAAAGCTATTGCATGCACGTTAAGCAGGTGTAATGTGGCCGTTTACAGCCCAGTGGCCTTGGCACATGCGCTGTTCGTCACCGGGCCAACATAAAACGTTACACCCGCTACATAAAAAGCTTTACATGTAAAAAACTTTAAATACAAAAAACTTTATACATGCACAGCACCACGCAAGTGGGACGCCCGAAGGGAGTGGTAATATCATATAATGTAAACTGAAGTGCTGTTTATTTTAACCCTATTATCATAAAATATTTACGAAAGGGAAAATAGTCAAATAAAAAGGGTTAAATGGGAAGCATGGGGAAATACGAAAAGGGGAAAAAGGTAAAAGGGAAAAAAAGGAGAGAGAGAACAATAGAAAAAAGAACCAGGGTGAAGGAAACGGGAAAATAGAGAAAGGGGAAAGGCAAAAAGGTGAAAATGAAATAGGGAAACAGTAAAGGGGAATAGGGGTCAGGAAAATGAAAGGGGAGATGAGAAAGGGTAAAGGATAAAAAAGCAAAGAGGAGAAGAAACAAGGCAGGGGTGAAATGGGAAGGAGTAAACTGTTGACGGCAACGGGGAAAGGATAAAAAGGTTCAAAGAGGAAGATGAATACGAAACAGTAAAAGGTAATGTGGGAAATAAAAGGGCAAGGAAAAAATGAGAAAACGGAAAGGGTGATAAAGGGAAGGGGAAAGGAGAAAACAAAAGGCGGAAATCGGCAAATAAAAGGAAAATAGGTTAAATAGGAAGAAGTGTAAGGGAAACAGGGAAATAAAGAGAGGGGAAATTGTGGAAAAGGAAAGATAAAACGGTAAAGGGTAATGGGTAAAGGAGAAGGGGAATGGTGAAAAGAGGACAGTGAAAAGGAGAAAGGAAAACGGTTTTGAAAAAGGGGATTGGCAAAGGGAAGAGGAAAATGCAAGGAGGGAAATGAGAAAAGGGAAGAGAAATGGGAAAAGTTGAAAAGTTGAAAAGGGAAAGGAGAATGAGAATGAGGAAAAGGAAAGGAATAACGAGAAAGGGGAACGGCTTAAAAGTGAAAATGATAGCTTCAGATGCTTGTTTTCAACGAGGGTAGAACAAAAATATCCGTAACACTACAATAACGATACTTTTTCACCTTTAAATGTTATTATATGTTTATATCGATTTAATGATATGTCCTATATTTATGTAATAGTTACCGTAGCATGCCTTGCATGTTGATGTTCAGCAGGATTCAAGGCCTGACAAAGTGTGAGGTTGGATGGCTCCGGGTTAAGAAAGGCGTATTTTTCTATTGTGTTATTTAGCTTGCAACAGGTTAGTGGAACTACTAACTCCCTTCGACCAACTTCTTGAAGCCGCCACCAAGAAGTCCCGTAGTTACTACTTCCATTGATACCGCAGCAGGAAAACTGGTGATGAAATAACATATTTCAGATTAAAAACAAAATAAGATTTAAGAAAAAGTTTAATTGTCATATTAAAGACATAATCTAAAATAACGAGAAAAATGTTATAATGTCAGGACGCAAATTATTGTGCTCGATAATACGCTCAACTTCGGATATAGGGGCCACCGCTTTACCACATTCCTAGAACTGCTGGCCTCGCATGGCCTCAGAAAATAATGAGGTGCGGAGCAGTGGAGGCTTGTTTAGTCTAACTGCTCAGTCATTCGTAAACAACAGGAGCGTAGGGAAAAACTGGGAAGTGCGCGTGTACTTACACAAATATATTGTGTAATATTATGAAATGTTTCACGCAGCCTAGACTGTTTCCGTTTAGATTATTTCAATTTATGATGTCTGTGTACTTTCTCCACATTCTTGCAAAGATATGTTAAAATCAATGGTGAAACCATCGAAAGCTGTGATTGAGTGATGCCAATTCTCTTTTTTTGAATCTCCTTCGGCTGTAACGAACACATTCTCCTCACGTATCTCGTGTTTAATACTCGATTAAGATTGGTTCGCAACTCGAAATCTTGTATATCATGTTTATTTCTAATTAATAAATATATATGACATTGCTTTCTGTAATTCGGCCCGGTACTGCTTATTTACATATTGCAAAAGAAATTAAAAACTTTATTTTTCATGCCTATATTAATATTTGTTCCTCCCCGCGGGGCTGCAATACCTTGAATTTGGTAAGGAGGAGTGGAAATTATCAAATGAGTCAAATCGTTTGAGATGAGCGAAAAATATTTGTGGGTTTACTTCCGAAAAAAGTAAAAAAAATCTAATCGGCTAATATTCTATTCCCTTTTTTAAATTGAAAATTTTTTAAAATTCAAAAAAATTGTCCTATTGCTTCAAAAATTATGGAAATTTTTTTTGGTGTACAGTTTTTGCTAGTGAATAACAATAAAAAATTATAAATTAAAAGAAAAATTTATTGCTCAATTTAGAATGGTTCCAAAATGGCCAAAAAACATGCTTTTCTTATTGACACTGCGCATGCATAAATAGTTTAACGTAGTTTCTCTTTGGGTTCATGTTCAGAGGGTGCCTATATGATACAAAACTACAGAGTGCCGACTTCTGATGGTGTGCTTTGACAAGGGCGAGGGTAGGGAGTGAGCGCTTTTAACGACGGTATCTCTCACGAATTAATCAGTTATTTTGCAACTTTTCACTAGAATTAAATTCATTTTTCTTTATTTATGTTGAATTAATCATATGTAACGAATCATAGTGAAAAACTCCGAAAAAGAACACACATCCCTTTGCAACAACCCTGAGGTTGTTGGAACAGAGCGACACGTCTACAATACGCGTTATTTGAAGATTTGGACTCAAAGTTAGAATTTCAAAAACCCAGCAGTGGAAAATAGAAAAAACACATGTTTCTTAAAATATTAGATGCATAAATATTGTTAACCTTTTTGTTATAGGATTTCTGGCGCGCTGACCGAATGGGGTAAAATACGCAGTGAAACAGTGAAATATGCACACTAGGCTGATCCAAAAAATCCTTTTTCAGCTGCAGGGTATTTCACCCCCCCCCCCCATACAAAGTTTTAATTTCCGGCGGAAATAAATCCGTAAACTCATGCTCCAGGGTTTCATCGACACGTCCCACGTTTTTTAGGCATTGAAGAGGAGTGTCTACGAAATAGAGCTACACAAATAACTTTTATTTTTAACCCACGCACCCCAGTGCCACAAAAATCAAAAAACTAAATTGCTTTGTATTATTGGTAATTTTCAGCAAGTACCGACATCTTTTTTATACAAATAATTACTAATGGACGTTCTTATACTCCCCATTGTTTTTAAAATAATTTTTAATTATTTTTAATTATTAATAGGTCATAATAGCTTACACTAGTGAATTAAAAAAGAATATGTAATTATTTAAAAAATTAATTATTGTTTATTTATAAGGTGTCTAAAAATTGAGACAGAGATGTGTAACCAATTTTTAATTGTTTAAACAAATTCTATTAGTTTAAACAATTCTTTTGCTAACAATATTTTTAAAATCGTATTTTCTGAATTAAAAATAATATTGTATGATATCATAAGTAGTAAATTCTGCTAAAATCTTTATGTTATTGCTTCAACAATTTTTATTCTTTTAAGAAGTTTTCTATTTAAAAATGTGGATGAATAATATAAAATATAATACATGGTATTATTTCCGTGAATATATATATAAAAAACTTTTTTTTTGCCCAAACAAAATGTTTTCTTTCTGATTTCTGGAAAATGTTTCATCATTTTTTACTACTTGTAGTAAGTACTGTTCTTTAACCTCATGTTTCGTTCTCAAGCAGTTAAAGTCCGATATTAATTTAACACCTCCTTCAGCAGTAGCATTCACTACTGTTAAATATTTAACAATTGTTAAGCCTAGCAAGTAATCTTCGATTTTCATTCATTCTGATGCGTTTTCTGGAAGGAAAGATTTTGAGATGCCAAATCGCAAAAAATATTACGTGAATTCGCCGTGATATAGTGCTGAATTTCCTTGCCCAATAATTTTATATTTTCGTCATTTTCGATTTTTTCGACAATTTCATAACTGTTTAAATTATTATATAATGTTTTTAAAAATGTACTATTCCAAGCAAGGACCAAATATGACATTTCTATTAGAAAATACGATTATTTTTTACATTTTTTGGGCACGAATAATTGTTGAAACATTTTACATTTATTTAAACCATCAAAAATGGTTTAAAATGCCATGGGAAATATAAAAAACTTCCGTTTGTTATTATTTGTATGAAAAATATTATGAAACTTGCTGAAAACTAACAATAATGCGTAAAATATAGTTGTTTGCTTTTTGGGTCATTTTTGGGCACGTTCCGATGAAACCCTGGAGCATGACTTCAATTTTACGAAAATTCCAAATTTCCCCCTGTTAATCAAATGGTATTTTGAAGCGCCCGATGACTCGTGTTAATATTTGAATTTCGAAAAAAGACGGATTTATTTCAGCTGAAAATGAAAACTGGTGAGAGAGGTGCTGATTTACCCTGCAGTTCGAAAAACGTTTTTTGAATTAGCGTAGTGTGCATATTTCACTGTTTCACTGCGCATTTTCCCCAATTGATTCAGCGCGCCAGAGATTTTGAAATTGTAATCGTGAGTCCAAATCTTCACAAAACGCGCATTGTAAACGTGTTGATCTGGGAATAGTTAATACGTCGGGGTTTTTTTAAAGGGATGATATGAGTTTTTACGGCGTTTTTTACTAAGATTGGATACAATATGATTAATTAAACATAAATAAAAATAAATTTTATATTAGCAAAAAGCGCCCTACATTTTTTTATTATCTAGGACCACCTGAACATGAATTCGAAGAGAAACTGCGTTACAATATATATGCATGCTCAATGTTACCTACGTACTGCACTATATGCAAACGTTTTAAAAAAAGTTGAATATGTCGAAACTGAAATTTCTTTAGCAGATTTTAGCGATGTTGACAACTTGCTTAGACCAAGCTTCCAGGCGCAAAAAATGATGGTGCTAGTACGGCAAAACGACATTTTTGTGAGAATGAGCTGATGGAATCATTTTAGATACATGCCCCCTCCCAACTTTTGGGGGGTTGTTAATACATGAGGAGAAATTTGTCAATAGCAAGCAGATTTTTTATGTCCATATATGCAATAAAAAATATGCACCCCATTAAATCTAAAAATTCTTTCCTGAACTCATTACTAGCTATTCGCTGAAAAACGGGATACCATTGACAAATTTCCCCCCATGCTTTAACCACCCATCTGCTTCCATAGGGAGAGGGGGGTTTATATATAAAATGATTCCATCAGCTTGGTCTGAAGCTTGATCTAAGCAAGTTGTCAAGAACGCTAAAAAAACGTAAAATTCACCATTTTTGAACGCTGGAAATATCACTACAAATTTTTTTTCGAAAAAACAAAATTACAGTATATTTCTTTCTTTGCTGAAGAAATTTGAGATATGACATATTCAACTTTTTTTAAAATGTGTACATGGGACTCAATCCAAAAAACCTGTTTTTTGACCATTTTCAATAAATTCTTAAATAAGCCAAAAAAAATTTTAATTTATGATTTGTTTATTATTATTCACTCTTAGATTTTTCAAAAATTTTAATTTTTAAATCAGAAAGGGAACAGAAGATATTAACCGATTTCAATTTTTTTTTTGAATGCCAACCCACAAATATTTTTCGCTCAGCTGAAGCGATTCGACTAATTTGATCACTTTCACTCCCCCCTAGCCTGCATGCATATGGATATAGATGATAGGATCCTTATAAATGGGCTCTCCTAGTATGTATAATTGTAACTGGCAGAAGGGAGTCTTAACGACCTCCCGGGAACACCGGACAGGCCCCCGAGTAATCAGTCTTACCCCTGTATGCGGGGCGCTGCAGGATCGGATCAGTTATTTCCCTAGCTACTCATGGAAACAACATGCATCACACAAAAACAAACAATTGTAGGAATAAGGGGAAAGGGATGTGGCGAAGGAGGAAGAGGATTTGGGCTCAAACGGGTCTAACAAAATCCTTTCCTGATAACCCGTTCATGCGGTAGGTCAAACTCAGGCGGCGACTGTGCCACAGCTCCACTGGGAGGTGAATGATTCGCCGTCCAATTGAACAAGGCTGTGAAGACGGGAGCAGTCAGTCAGTCATCTGACCGTCCAAGGGCAAGCCCATGAAAAGGCACAAGATAACCCAGCAGCTCAAAAATAAGGAGTCTTTAAAGAATGGACTGACAGCTGCCCAGATAACTAACCCCCTGATGGTATTGGTAGCTGATGCGAGCTACCCGGACTCGCTTGTCACTCCGGAGCAGTTAGAGACCCTTTCCGAAGGTCGTTCGAGATATCATCAGCTAATTAGAGGAGAGGGGGCTGGTTTTTGCTAGACGGACCGTAAGGTTGGCAAATCAAAGGTCTGCATACTTTCTAAGGGAATCAACCTTACCGGTTGCTAGAACTATGTTCAAGAGCCTTGCACAGATCTAAGAAGAATAGGGAAGCTAGTCATGCGATCGGCCTACTTTCCATATAACAGCGATTTCAACTGACTAGTGAAGGCAAGTACACTGGTGGAATATTGGAAGGTATACTATAAGGTCTTCCTCATCTGCTGATGTGCGATTCTAACCTCTCAAGATACTTTGTGCGGCAGCACGAACATCAAGTCAATTGGAATACCTAATCACTCCTGATTTAGATATTCTTCACATGAGAGATAATCCGATGCTTTGCAACTCGGTCAGGGAAGAAGTCATCAAAATCACTCTCTGTATCGGTAATTTCAGAGAAAATGTTATGAACTATACAGTGTTAGATGTCGACACTCTGGGAATGGCAGCTTAGATTTTCACAGAGGCCATAACATTTACTTATGAACGTAAGGGTTCATTCACAATATTCCGAAAGGCTGAGAAAAAATACTGGTAAAATGGGAAACTCGAAGAGCAGATAAAGGAAACCAGAAAGAGTGTTAGACTTGCGAGCACTGGCAAAACGGATGAACTGTGGACATTATTTACGACGATGAGGAATCAATACAGGGGTTCAATACGTAAGGCAAAGCAAGAAATCTGGGCCAGGTTTTTCACATACATCGAGAAAAAGGTAGAGGTGGCTAGGTAGGTCATGATGTTATATCAAAACCCGGATGATATTCTTGGCACTCTAAAACTTCCTGATGGAGCTCATGTGATCTAGGCAAATTTTTCTGTTCATAAGGTCTAGGCGACACCTCTGTTGTAACCAAGGGCCGCCTGTGGCTCAACTGTTTTAGAAACTGTGGCTTGCCCACGCGATTCTTACGCCCTCCGGGATCAGTTGCGCCTTAACCTCTTTGAGTCCTTACAAGTCTTCTGTTCCAGATTGCGGATAGCCGGTCCTCTAACAGAGGGCTGGAGAGAACCTAACAATGACGAAAGGTGATAAAACTTTATATAGAACCGTTAACGCAGGAAGTCCACAGAGAGGGATTGTTTCACCAGGCTGTGCTGCTTGGTAGTTGATGATCTGCTCTATCTTTTTACTAAAAGAAGAATTATACTCTGGCATAAAAAGGGAAACATGATTACATTGAACTTGAGAGGACAATAACTGGAAACCAAAGAACGAATTCAGTATTTAGGAGCTACCCTAGATATGAAGCTGTTTTAGAGCGAGAACTTGGAAAACAAGTGAAAAAAGCTAGTAGTGACTATATTTAAATTAATTGGGCTGAAAACCGGAGAAACGTATGTAGACCTACACAGGAATTCTGCAACCCAGGCTAGCCTATGCGGCGGTGGTCTGGTGGATGAAGGTTGAACTGTCCACTATGAATTCTTGACTGGAAAGAATCAGGGGCTGATTCTAAGAGGTATCAATGGTACCTTGAAGTCGGCAGTCACGGTGGCACTGGCGCACTCCTACCTTGTGATGAAGACAACTAATTTACAGATAACTCTAGGAACTGGAAGTAAGAAGATGGCGGTGTATATCGTAGAAGAAGTGGAATTGGCTTTACAACCTGAGATTATCACCATGCTTCAGTGCCCCTATAAGTCACAGGAGTATGGAACTAAACAATCTAGAGATGGAAAACCTAGTTTTAGGCATTTATATTAGGTTTATCACTAAAGGAGTCAACAGTTGGGCGACTAAGTAACATCCGAAGAGGTAGGGATAGGCCAATGGCTACAGACAGGCCAAAACCCACTTGGGTTTGAAGCTCAACTCTAAACGAGCGAAGGAAATACTCAGACTCGGGAGGAACGATGTCAATGTCCTAACAAAATTTTTAATAGGAAATATGGTGATAAAACAGCTGTTCATATTCTTTGTTACTGCCGCGCGATTGCGAAGAAACGTTCAACAATCACGGGTATTAACTGCATCAATTCATCAGAAATATCGGCCAATAGCGGGGATGTGGTCGTCGCAGTATGGAGAGAGCTTTGCGGTCATGCTTAGGCTTATTCGCAGCTACCCTGAACATCATGAATCTTGCGTCAGCGTACAAACAATTGAAATAATATATTCTTAATGTTATGTTTCACAATTTAAACAAACACAATGCGTTCTATCGAAACAATTGTGGATACTTTCCGTATTAATGACTTTTGTTCATTTAGTTTTTAATATCTTGTGTATGTTTTTACAAAAAAATTAATTTTTTACATTTTTAATTTATTTTTTTTTTAATTGAAACAAAAATTATCCGACCAATCAAAAACTGATTAACAAAACACTTGAAGATCTTTTTGGGGCAAATAATTTTTTTTCGTAGCTTACAGATTAACTGCAACTTGGAATTTTTTATTTTGAATAACATTTTTCGCTATTAAAACGACATGTATGAATCTTACGAAAAAAGTGGTCACAAGAAAATTTGATTATCGTTTTGAGATGAGCGATTTCTCTTTTTTAAATTTTGTTGGTATCTCCTATAGTTATTCTGAAAATTGAATTTTTTCAAAGCATTTTCGCTGAATAAAACTAGAGCTGTTTTTGAAAAATGGGTGGTTCATGTACTTGATATTTCTTTTTCGAACCTGAAAAAGTATAGCAAAGCACAATCTTTCTAATCGGGATGAGAATGTAAAAATAGATATGTAATACAACTATTCAGTTTCTAAATTATTTCATTGCTACCTATATCTACGTTAAATAATATTGCATGCGCAGTGTGCGCTCTTGTGTGCGCCAGCCTTTTTTCCCCCCTTTCATGCAACAATACCTCCATGCTTATCCCACTCCTTTCCACCTCTTTACACTCCTCTCACCAGTGCTTCAATTTTGCATCCCCCTTCACACACAATTCACAGATTCTCTTTTCTCTACAAAGTCAGAACCTATTACAATCTTCCATGCATCAGCATCTCATTTTCGCCATAAGGTACTGACTTCCTTGTTCTCCTTTCTCACACAAATATTGCGCTCACTTCCTTAGCATAATCGACACATTGTTCCCGTTAAACCTAGACTCTCTCATTCTCTCCTTCTCTGCTTCCTTCTGTCTCTCCATACCGTTTTTCTTAACTTCCTCATATACGGCGTATTCCTTTCCAACCCCAGTGTCCAATTTAAAAACCTCTCCTGTATCCTATTTACCTATTCACTTACCTTCCACCGATACCTGAACTCTACAAAATAAGACACTCATCACTAGCGAATCGAAAAATTTTATTCTCCTTACAAAATCATCTGCAAACAATCTCTTTCCCAGCTCTCACATCTGCCTTATCACCTTACCGCTTTTTCCTTTCACTCCCCTCCCTTATCTCTTCCACCTGCTTTGCTGAACAACATAACCTTTAACTTGTGCGGATTTAACTCTAACCCATTTTGTCCAAGTATCTTCTAAAAATTTTTATGATCTCCTTTACAGCCTCTTCGAGTTTTGCTAGTAGCACTATGTCATCTTCATAAACAAGTTATCATATCCTGCCTTCTCTAACCCTAACTTCTCCTACCACTCCGGCCGCTAGCTTACTTTCCATATCCGCGATTAAAATGTCAAAAAGCCTTGAGTCAAGCGGGAACTCTTGCCTCAATCCCCTATCCATCAAGAAACCCTCAGAGATTCCTACTCTAATTCTATCTTTCGTCTACCCTCCCGATCAGGTTTCTCTCTACTCCCTTCTCTTCCATTTCCTCCCACAATCTTCCCCTACCCGCCGAAGGGAACGCGCCTTTTGGATCTACAAAAAATGCGTACACTTTCGCACCCTTTTTAACTAATTCTCTATCCACCACGTGCTGCACGAAGTAAATATTGTTAAAAGTACTCCTTTCCTCCCTTCTCTTCCTAAATCGCGGTGCGTGTTCCGCAGTATTCCTTTCTCGTCATCATCCTTCCGCAGCCTATCTGCCCACGTCATCGCGTATATTCATTACGCTGTATTTAATACCGTAATTCCTCTATAATTGTCCTGCCTCTCCCTATCCCCTTTTTCATAAAGTGATAAAGTGCTAAAGTGTTTGCAGCTTGCGTGCAAAACGGCCACGCTTCCTTCTCTATCCTGACCGTCCAGTCCATTCAGCTCCTCTCTATCTACCACCCTCGTTCTTCAAATCCCCTCATCTCTCTTCCATGTATCTGATCCCTGAAATTAATCTTTAAAAAATTCCATCGATTCTGCACTCCTTATCTTCTAACTTATCCCCTCTCTACGTTTCCTAAACCTATTAATTATCTTCCATACGTCCCCTTCTGTCTTAACACTTCTCAACTCCTCTAATAGATTTGTTGCGTTTTCCTGCTCTTTATTCTTACACATCACCCTAAACGTCTTTCTCATTTCTACATACACCTCCCTTTTCGCAGTTCCTTCCTTCTTCTATAATAAATTTCTCTGTCGCCTTCAACCCTTGCATATTCATGATCACATAGTCTACCACCGATACCTCTGTCTTACTCATATACGTGTATTCTCCCTCTTCGCACACTGTAACCATACCATTCACCTTCCCCATAATTTTTTAATTAAAGCCCCCACACGTTTTTAATCCTTTTCATCCCATCCTTACTGTACACAGACAAAAACTTATAGGCTACCCCTCCTATCTTTAATGCTCTAATTTGCAAGCCCTTCCCCTCTCCCTCACCCATAACTTCTTCCTCCTGTAGCCTCCACATATACGCGCTTGGCAACTTTGACTCTACTGTTTCCCATTCCTTTCCTTCTACCCGGGTCTCTACCAATCGCACCACATCAAATTCCTGAATATACCTCCAGAAATCTTAATCTTTCTTCTTTACCCCTGCTACATTTCAGTACAGCACCTTCAACACTCCTCCAGCCTGCCTAAGTCCCACCCTCCTACTTTTCAGGTAACAAATTCCCCTGAACTTCCTTCAACACCTCCTTTTCTTCGTCCTATACCCACATTTTCTAACCTACTTCTATTTTTCGATACCCTAGCCTCTCTCTCGTAGCCCTGTCGCTTAGCATTCTCTGCACATTCCTCTGCTTCCTCGTCAAATGTTGAGTGATGAAAACCTTCTTATCCTTTATCCTATTTTTGTTTCGCATTACTCCAAACTTTTCTTGGCAACTCACCAATTCCACAACCGCCACTTTATTCTACTTTGTCCCCTTCAGCCTAACCTTCCCTAAATTGCCTTTAAACAACCCTATGCTCTATAGCAGCGCTTCCACCCCCACCCTCCCTTCCCCGCGCTCTAACTTTAATCCTTTTATTACAATAATATTTTCATTATCTGTCTTCTCTCTTATCTTCATTCCCGACTACGTTGCCCTTATTCGTTCCCTATCAGCTCCCTCCTCCTTTTGATACCTAAGCTCTCCCATCTTCTTCTCTATCATATTCTCTACCCTATCCCAAATACCTTAGTTCTCGACCTCCCCCTATCAACTACTTCCATTTCCTACGTGCCCTCCACCATCTGAAGCCTTTTTCGCCCTTTCCTTCCAAACCCTATTATCGTCTTCCATCTGCTTTATTTTATGCTCTCTTTCCTTCCTTACCACACTAACTCCCTCAGCATTCCTTCTACTTTGTGCCTCATTTTTTTACCTTCTTTTCCCATTTCTTATCTCCATAACGCCCCTTACATCTTCCCATAACCCTCTGACCTCGCCACACATAGCTGGCCGTCGTATCCTGTTGGAAATTTCCTTCCCGTCGAAGTCGCTACCAGCGCTGCCCGTACTCTCGCTAACATTTTCACCCTGTTCCATCAGTAACTGTGACCTATCCATGCAAAAAATACCTACTGCAACCAGACGATGTCGCTCAAGATGGTTGTCGCTTACCACCCCAAGTTTTCCTTTCTTTGATCTATTCTACTCCTCAGAGCTCCTACAGACACCCTTTTCTCTAACCTTACATTCACCAGCCACTACAAGAACCACCCTTCTCTTCCATGAAGGCCCAAACCCCTGACCACAAAACTACTACCTATTTACCTCCAAGGCTTCCATCCTCACACTCTACTCACACCTTCCACACAAATTCCGTAAAATATTCTCACCACCTATCACCGCACATTTTTTTACTACCACCACAAGCTTATTTGTGTCAGTATCAGATATGCTATTTCATTATTTTATTAATTACATCTGAGTAAAATATAATCGGGTGGCTTCGTAAAGCTTTATAATAAAAAAGAAGTCTTTCCGGTTACAATCGTGTGCAAAACTACGAATCTTGCCGACGGTTCGTGAACATGCAGTTCAGTTTTTTTCGGCTAACCTGCAGCAGTGAGTCTAAGAAGTAAATGCAACTAAGCCAGTTGAGCGCACCATGTCGTAATTGGCTGACCGCCCTCACTCTGATCGATAGGAAGGGGATTTTCTGCCGTACGTTCTCTGTCATATTCTCCGCGCAAACTGACTTTTTAACGGGTACACTTACTAGTACAATGATATAGTTTTTGTATAATCTTAGAAGGCTAGCGCACTTACAATAGGAATACTGTAGAACTAACATATATGCTACAATACCCCCTTAAATGGATGAATTTTTAGCTTGCTCAAAATTTAATTAATTTAAAAAAAAATAATCTTGATAGGTTTAGAAAAAAAATTAGGTTGAGGCGTGAGGTCATGCGATATCAATACCGCCCCCCCCCCCAAAAAAAAAGAGAAATAATATTCTTGATATATTAAGAAGATTTTTCGTTTTTACTACGAAATATGTTCGCTCGTATATTCCTGTTCTTTTACGACGTAACCTTCACAATTTAAAATACGAAATTAAATGTATCATAACTTTATCTAAATTAATTTATAGAAAATCCTCATATACAGAAGATAGTGGCAATAACATATGCAAATTTTAAAAAATCTGGCAATTTAATGAATCGCCAGGATATAAATGCTATTACTTATTTAAATGCCGCCAAACTATTCTGCGACTATCAAATATTCTTGCAACTTACATTCTGTTGCTGAACGACAATAAGGAATCGCTCTCATTATGATGTATAAAGTTGTAACTTAAAACCTAATTTGTAATCACTATAACGTGAATGTATACATATCAAATTGTTTTTTATAATATTTTAATGATCACTTTTTTTGTTTCGGGCAATACTAGTTAGGTTTATATTATTTTTATTAAATAGACAAACGTTTATTTTTCAGCCTGATGGCCTTAAAAAATCGACTGGCTTACACTTCCATTTTGACAGAATTTTCTTAAAACTAACTCTTTAAAAGTAACATCCCTCCATAAATGACGCTAATTTCTCGCTTTACCTTGTCTTGACAGCCTCTGCCTCCGCAGCTAATCTTTAATCCTTATCTTCTATTTACAATATGCACAATTTTCTTAAATCTACTTCCTCTCCTATAGACAATCTTTCCTTCTTCATTCATCTTCCTCCTTCCTTCTCTTCTTCTCTAGCTTATCCAACACCCCCTTCCCCCATTCCACTGCCCATTTGCCCCCCCCCCCCATTTATGCAGCCAAACCTCCATGCTTATCCTACTCATTTCCACCTCTTCCCACTCCTCCAACCAGTGTTCCTCTTTTGCATCCCCCTTCCCGCACAATACACACATCCTCTTCTCTCCCGAAAGCCAGAACCTATTATAACTTTCCATGCATCCGCATCTCATTCTCCCTATAAGTTCCAGACTTCCTTGATCTGCTTTCTCAATCAAATATTGCGCTCTCACCCTTGTCATAATCCACACATAGTTTCCATTGAATCTTGACACTCTTATACTCTCCTCCCCTGCTTCCTTCTCTCTTTCCATGCTATTCCTTTTAATCAACTCATACACCTTCCTTCCTTCCTCAGGCATTCTTCTCACTTCATCCATCTGCAATCCATTCGTTCTAAAATACATTTCCACCTGCATCCTCCCACCCCTACGTCTGTTCCCCTTCTCCCACCAACATTCCCTAACCAGCTGACTTCCCCCTCTTCCAAAAATTTCTCCTCATATTTACATGCTCGGTTCCCGGTTATAATCCCTAAATTGGTTCTTCCTGTCTCCCTCCTGACAGTATAGTTCGGTGTATTCCTTACTAACCCCAGTGTCCACTTTACATACTTCTCCTGTATCCTATTTACCTCCTCAGTTACCTTCCAGCCCCACACCTCCACTCCGTAAAATCACTAGCGAAACAAACAATTTCATTCTCCTTACAAAATCATCTCCTTTTCTGAAAACCATAACCTCCGACTTATCGGCATTTAAATCTAACCTATTTTTACCCAAGTATCTTCTCAACCTTTTTGTCATCTTCTTTAAACCCTCTTCGCTCTTTGCTAGCAGCTCTATGTCATCTGCATATGCGAGTGACGTTATTCTCACCCCTCCTACCGTAACTTCTCCTACCACTCCGGCCGCTTTTCATATCTGCGATTCAAATTTCAAACAGCGTTAAGCTAAGCGGACACCCCTACCTCAACCCCCTATCCATCCAGAAACCTACAGAGATTCCCTCCCCTCCTCTCACCCTATCTTTCGTCTCCTCATATACCTCCCTCACCCTCTCGATCAGGCCTCTCTCCACTCCAC
>JAAAKG020022494.1:0-42919 GCA_010014905.2 Druon quercuslanigerum | reverse complement strand
GTGGGGTTTGGAGGGGGGGGGGGGGGGAGGGGGG
This sequence comes from Druon quercuslanigerum, assembly GCA_010014905.2. Taxonomy (NCBI): domain Eukaryota; kingdom Metazoa; phylum Arthropoda; class Insecta; order Hymenoptera; family Cynipidae; genus Druon; species Druon quercuslanigerum. The sequence continues at coordinate 42,885 of JAAAKG020022494.1, read as the reverse complement.
GGGGGGGGGGGGGGGGGGGAGCGTTAGATGAATATATTTTTCCAGTTCTCCAGCTCAATGAATTGATAAACGTAAAAATTCTGACATTGGGGTACCGAAGTTTAATATTATCATACGAGTATTTAACATACGAAGACAGCAAAGTAATATTCTAAATAAGAAATATTATGAATCTCCATTTCAAGAATTAACACTATGAAAAAATGATATTCTTTGGACTGAGTTTTCAAAAAATAATTTGAATAAGAAAAATAGTAAACATCATAATCTCGAAATCGAATTTTAGAAATTGATATTGTGAATATGAAGTTGACAGAAACCTGAGATGCATAGCAAACTATGAAATCATTATTCTTAATTTTCATATCGTTTCGTTTGAGAATGCTTCTCGATTGTTTCCGTCCTTTTCCCATCGAGCCGAAAGGTTGTGAATTCATTCTAACGAAATTTATACACTACGGTCATAGCATTTAATTCAATGAGTACAATTTATAAAATATTATAAAAAATTAATTTAAGCGACGCCGCTTTGCCGAGATTGTTGCCGACTATTCCATAATGAAAATTATCCGTGGGGTTTACACGTTTTCACGGAGTAAATTGGATGTTTAAAATATGTAGATGCTCAAAGAGTAAGATTGTCCCACCTAACATGTAGATATTCATACCAAATATCGACTATCTTTTTGAGATGTTAGGCGTAAAAATATTTGTATGTTAAATTGAAACACATTCAGATGTTAAAATCGTCCGACCGCATGCGCATCACGCATTGGACTTTCACGACTGTATTTGACAGCTATATATTTTCGATATGATCAAAATTTTAGAACATTTCCAAAGAATCAAAATTAGCTACCTTTAATTTAAATTGGATAACGACTTCTGCCTGTCTACACTGTACACGAGGGAAGTGTATGATCTTAAGTTTCAGTTGAAGTTGGACAAGAACACATTTGACAAAATGTTTATAAATTTAAAATAAAATTGAAGTTTAAGTAACCTAAAATAGATAGAATTTTAAATGCAGATTGCAGATAATTTATTCTCCGATCACTTGCACAGTTTTTATTTTGATTTTGAATTACTATTAGTAAACATAACCTCAAACTGACTGAATGTATCATCTGATCGCTATTTCAATCCCTTTATCTGTTTTTCGTTCATGTACGAACAATAAAATTTAATTTTAAATTTACAAATAAGTTATTAATTATTAATTTCTTAAATGACTAGAAATAAGAAAATTCCTCAAATTTTTACAGACTTTATTTGACATAACCATGCATGTAATATCTCTGACATTTCAGCTGAACATTTTGGATGTTAGTCAGTAAAATCTCACTTTTTAATATTTACAGATGCTAACTTTGAATATCTAGACTGCTGTCCTATAGTTAAACATAAAATATGTTAATCCTAAACATCTAGATGTTACGTATGAACATCCATTTTTCTCCGTGTAGTCGTTGGGGAATGCGTTTAGTGCTTTATGTAAGTTAGGTTCAAATCTCGCCACAGCCGTTCCGATTTTTCATAGCGATAAAGCGTGCGATTACATATGCAGTGAACAAATTAAGTATATAATAATAAAAATAATAATTGTAAGCGTGTGCCCGTATTTAATTATATTTAATTTGTTTGTTAAGTTTCTCCTTCTGGAGGTTATATCTTTTCGTGGCGTGTGTTATTTTTCATATAGTCGTTTCAGATTCTCATATACTTTGTGTGACAACTTAACACGATGTTATCGCTCTATCAAATAAAATGCATTACTATCGTTCCAACTTCGCTTGAAAACTTTGATATTGTGAATTTTAAATTCTCGAACGTTTTATAAGAGTTAATGCAACATTCTTTCCATTTTTTCAAAAAATATTTAATCAATTGTTATGTCACAGTGCATGCATATACATAATTGAACTCCCCACCTGATGAACCTAAAAAATTGATCAAAATTATTTTTGAAATATTTTTATTGCATAATTAAGATAAAAAGTGACACGAAAATAGCTCCTTTTGTATTTTTTCAGAGTCCCGTATTTTTTATCTCTCACTTTTTTTCAACAATCTTAGATCCTTAAATTTTTCATAGTTATTATAAAAAAATCTCTTTTATTTTTTATTCCAGGAAAAAACAAAACAGGCATACACTCATAGAAACTCAGTTACAAAATACGTTAAAACCGATACTACAGTTTAGTATAATCTTTTACACTTAACAATCACATCATATAAATACGCACATTATCATTCTCATTGATAATAATTGTATACATAACACTGTATACATAACATTGGCTGCGGTAACTACGGCTAACTTAACCTTTACTTATATGCATAGTACGCATACATATACTATATAACACATACATCGCACGTAAATCACGCTGAGAGAAGAGGTTTGAAGATTCCTTACATACTAAATGGTGAAAGTTTTTGGAATTTTGAGAAACGGCATGGTGCTTAATAACTTAACTTAGAAGCATTCAAAATTAAAAGTAAAAACAGGAAAATATTCTGTTTTAATAAGGGCAAAACTGGGGTTGAATTAAATTCAAAAATATCTATAGGGTTTTCGTTTTTTTTCAATCACACTGGAAAACACGTGTCCATACATGAATATTGAACAGTTTAGCGGGAAACACGAAGTTCTTCGAGTCACATCGTGAGCGCACGTCTATAAGGTACGATCGGCGGATTCGACTAACTTCGGGAGATTATCGGAGCTATTCGGATTTTTTTATATACATTTGTAGAATATTTGTATTAACTTATATACCTCAAACTATTAATTTCTGTAATTGCTTTTATATTATTTGATAATATCATTATCAATTTTTATTATTCTACGTGTTAATACCTAAAATATCAATCTTTGCTATTAAATAGGGAAAAGCGGGGCAAAGCAGTATACCTAACGTTAACATCAATTTTTCACTTATTATTGCTTATTAGTTGAATCTATCATAAAGATTTTATGAGTATTAAACTTTGAAATTTTTGATTAAATATAGTTGATTATTGCTATTGTAAAAAAGTGCAATCATTCCGTTTTGCCTCATAGGCGGGGAAAAGCGGTATGGACAGAAAAATACATAAAAAATATAATTTTAAACTCATAAAAATAATTTTCCTTTGAAAGTACCTCAGTTTTTTTTCGTTGCTCGCGCGTGGGATGGTTTTTTTCGTCATGATGCTCATTGAAAAATTGATGCTATTTTAGCTTTCTTGTTTTTTTCGGCCTGTCCTGACTTTTTTCAACTCTCAGTTTGTCCTTTCTCAAATTTTCGGCGTTTAGAAGAGTTGTTTGTATGCAGAATAGTATACCGCTTTGCCCCCAGGTCCGGCGTGAACATTAAAACCCGTGAAAAAAGGTAATCAACAAAAACAAGTAATAGTGTATGCAAATGAAAGGCATTGTTACAGGCTACAACATGATGTTACAGCGATTTACTTAATACTTAATGAAAGCACAATTTACTTGCATTTAAAAACCAACAAATTAGTAAGGACGTTCTCCTGCGTCCAGGTAGAAATTGCGTCTTTATGCCTAAACTAAGCATTGGCTCTTACAAGGCCACAGCCAGATTTTCTAGCTAGAAAAATCTAGACCTTCCCTTTGCTGGCCCTCGACAGGTTATTGTCGTGTGCTTCTTGACTCAAATTATTTACATACCACTTTTTAGCACTATATTTCTCAATCAAACAAGATAAAAGACTTTATTCATAAAGGTATATTGTAGGAACAATTTCTGTCAATTAATTATTTTATTGAGGGGACCTTGTAAAGCCCTTGAAAGGTAAAACGGGTAATACAGCTGTGAGTGAAAAAAGTATATTAATGTTATTATACTTGATTATACTTAAAATTAAAAAGGAAATAATTAAAAAAATGACCGAAATGCAAATCTTTACAATTTTCATTTTTTCTGAAAAAATTTAAAACACTTAGTGCCTTAAACAATTTAAAAAGAATCTTTCTTAAATATTGATTTAATTTGAAATCATTTAATTACGTTTAAACATCATGTCTAACAAATTGAGTTTCAAAAAGCTTTTTCCCTAAGTATTATAGCTATGGGTATTAGGCGTTCGACTTATAAGCATGCGGTGCGTGCTTTCGATTCTCGGTGCTGGCGGATATTTTATTAATTGCATTTTTCTTCAGCTTTAAGTAATAAGTCTTCTCTAACTAAATAGGAAATCTAGACAGGACCTCTTAAGAACCAAGTTAAAATTTCTACATTAGCGCTGCTCAGGAACAACTTTATAAAAATAACGACAGATGGGGCTCAAATGCTGCATTAAGAAATCTTCTATACCGCTTTGCCCCACATACCGCTTTGCCCCTCCTTCTCCTATACCAATTCTGGTTCTCCAGATATTAGGTTTTCATATTCTAATTGTAAAGTTTCGTAAGTACGCTAACAATAATTTTTATATTTACGCGATTTCCCCAAATCGTAATCGACTATATCAATTATGAATATTGAAATATCAAATATTAGGATAAAATTTCTTTCAGTGTAGAGCTCACGCCAAATAATACAATTGATGCCGAGTTCGTAGGACAGGGATTTAGATACACTTTTTTACTTCGAAAAATTAATAAATATGTGCTGACAGTTTAAAAAAGTTTCATCAAACCAATGCTTTATCTACGTATATAAATTATAAAATATCAGCATTTTTGTATCAAGTTACATAGGATTCCTCCCTTAATAGTTATAGAATATTCGGAATTTTCCGGCATTTGCTTCAATTTTCTTTTAATTAACAAAATTTCTTTTAAACATATGTAATATTTTAGAATATTCTACAATATTAAGGATTTTCTCAATTAGTTTGTGGAGCTCTACAATATTCGACACTAGGGTGGTTCAAAATTATACTTGTTGACATTTTTTTTAAATAGAGGGCATGCCACCTAACCCCGCCACCCTATTTTGTACATTTTCTAAAAAAAAATTCCCTCTAAGTTGAAAACAAATCGATTAATATTCAGTAGTGCCAGAATGACCCGAAAAATCCGATTAGATTAGTATATGGGAACATTTTTGTTTTCGGAAAAATGAGATTCAAGCCTCTGGGTTTAAACTCAGCTTGTTGGATATTACTAATGGTTTAAATCATTATTATTAACATATATCGTTTTCTTAAAAAGAGGTAGACTCCATTTTTTATCTTAGTCAAGTTTTATGGATATATTAAGCATAATCATATACAGAAAATATTAATTTTACCTAATTAATGAAAAAAATGGTTTACACAATGTATATAACATTTTGATATTTAAAAATAGCCGACATTCTTAAACAAATTAAATAGTGTGTAAAATTCCAAGTAATGTTAGGGATGCAGTCACTGCGCTTCGACCCGCTCTACAGATGCCGAAACTCGAAGTTTCAATAGAGGCATAATGAAAAAGATATTTTAATCGCAATTCCATCAAAATGTACAAGTATTCTTCAATAAAATGTTTAAGTAATTGGATAATTACATATTTCGCAAGATGCCTGTAAGCCGAGGGCCAAGCAGTAATACCTATTCCATGGGACGATACTTTATTTTTGTAATAACTTGCCACGCAATGATTTCTGACCATAAGTGTACCGGAATATTACTTCTTATATTTCAAGAGCTGTTTAGCTATAAATAATCAAATCGTTACAGAAAAATATAAAGTTTATTATTTAATGGAATAGCTTCTTATAATTAAAAATAATATCCAAATACACTTATGTTGAAAAATCCTTTTTTTCCAAATTAATAAAAAAAAAAAAAGAAATATCCCAGGCTCACAGAAAACATTTGTACTACGCTCATATTTAGCTTAAAGTATATCAAGTATATCAAACAACAAAGTTTGAGAGGACGTAACAAAGTTTTCTGTGCTTTTGCTGAGTTAGAAAAATCATTTGACAAGGTTGATAGAAATAAACTTTAGAAAGTCCTGAAAGAGTACGGAGTCAATGGATGGCTTCTACAAGCAATAAAAGCAATATATACTCGTAGCAAAGAGAGTGTAAGGGTTCATGGCAAAGTGAGTGACTGATTCGATATGATGCAAGGTATTAGACAAGGTTGCATTATGTTTGGATCTTAAAACAGAAAGGGTATGTGGGTTATTGTTCGCAGATGATAAGTTTGTTATGGCAGAATCAATCGGAGACTTGCAAAGAATTCTGCAAAAGAACTGAATAGAAGCATGCACAGCATGGCCTTAACATCGACGCAAATAAAACAAAAATTATGATATTCGAAGGAAAGATTCAGAAAACAATATGCAATATTGTCTTAAGTGATGTCATGATAGAACAAGTTGATAAGTACATATCTTGGTAGCTTATTTACTAGCGGCGTAAAGATAGATGATGAGTTAGATAGGCGCATAAACGAGGGCAAAAAGATTATTGGTAGAGCAGGGACCATTATCAGAACTAAAAATATATCAAATAAAGCTAACATGGCAATACATTAACTGTAAAAAATTTCGATAATTATTTATGAAAAATTTCTGAATTATTCAGAAAAAACATTTTTTCAGAAAAAAGGTAATTTTCCCTAATTTTCGCGAAATTTTCGGAATGAGCAGAAAGTATTCCCGAAAAATCAGGAACAATTTGAAAAGGTTAGGGAATTTACGAAACCAGGATACTATGTATCCTTCAGGGCAGTTATCTTTGACCTTGTCTATACTAGAGAACAGGCCTTCATTCTAAAGTGAGTTTTTTAAGCCTTCTGTTTTGGAGTTTATAGCGTGTTTCAATGAAAGCACACAGTTAAAACCTGCATTTAAATTTTTGGGTTAGTCAATTAATTAAATATTTTGTTCTTTAATTCTTATGGCTGTTTTCTGAAAGGTTACCTTTTTCAGCTCGCTCAGGATGCTTTTAAAAATCAATCCTCCTCATGGAAATAAAAGAGTAAGAAAAGGGAAATATGAGAGAGCTGAAGAAATTACTCCAGTCGTGAAACTCATGAAAAAAATGGTTAAGTTTTAGCTGTTTGCTTAAGTCTTTCTTTTAAACAATTGCTTAACTAATTTATTGTGATTATTGTAAATATATCTGCCTAAAATATAATAATGTGAGAAAACAATCAAGTAGTATATTTTAGATAAGCCAATACACACAGTAAAAAAATTCCTAATTTAAAAGGTGGATCTTAATTAATTTTTGGGAAATTCTAAACCTTTTTTGAAAACTTCCCCTAAAGTGTGTTAGCAAACATTTCCTAAAGTTTTCAAAAATCTCTGAGATTTTCCCTAGAATCTTTCAGGGAAAATTCCATAAAATTTGGGAATATTTCCGAAACTTCCGAAATTTCCCCTATGAAATGTTAGGGAAAATCACCTAAAATTTGGAGAAACGAGCAAGAATTTTTTGTAGGTCTTACAGTCTTCATTAATGTGGGAACCCGTGATGGAGGAGATCGAGATGGCAGCAGATGACTAGCGGGCCAGCCAGTATAATAGGAGACCCCGCGGGTGTAGGGTCGGTTGTTATCGGAACGTTATATATTGGCTCGTATATCTGTGTGAATAAGGGTAATGTTAATTAATGGTGTTCAGAACATATTTTGTGAATTGGAAAATATTGTGTCCTCATTCATGCGCATCCCAGAGCACCACAAGTGGCGACAGGATTTTTCGGACCTTATGGGAAATAAATTAATGAGAGGTAAGTGAATATAGAAAAATCGCGGGCTGCGAGTACCAAAAAAATGAGAGAAAAAAGATATGGGCTGTGCGCACCAAATATAAAGTGGGCTGTGAACACCAAATATAGTATAGAGGGCTGTGAGCACCAAATATAATATAGAGGGCTGTGAGCCAATGACAAAAGACTGAGTACCAGAAATAAAATAAACTTCTTTTAATGAAAAAAAAGTTTGATAAAAGTAAACGCAATCTGAATTTGGTATCCAGTCGGAAATCACATCATGCAAATAAGTGAAAACTTAAAAGTTCCAGAAATCGAGGCCGATTCATGGACTTTTGGGGTTTAATGAGGGTCTCTGCTTGTTTGTTGTAAACACATATTAATTGTCTCCAAAATCCTTTCAAATATTCCTACATGCTGAAGGTTTCAATTTTAATCGACTTGCTATCCTAACCTCATCTCATTTTAAATACATTAATATAAAAAAAACAATTTTTTTATTTTTTGTTTAATTTATACACAGTGAGCAAAATAAATTAACAATACTTTATAATATTTGAAAGTTATAATGTAACTGTGATGAGCTTAGTCATAATATGATTATAAGAAAAAGAGAACCTAATGTCATGTTAAAATTATGAAAACATGGAAACGCATGAAAGTAATGCATCACCTACGCTTTTGTTTATATTTGTTTACAGATGATAAATATGGCTGAGGAGGGAATAAAAGCGTTTCAATGCGAAGGCATATACAAAGCACTGATTAGAATAGAATAGGGAAGATGGCTCAGATCATTGGAACTGTACCTGGCTTCAGAAGAAATAACATACTGCGAAAAGAAAAGAAACAAACTTTTGCATTTAGGAGGCTCACAATTACAAGAAGTTGCTCATAGTTTACCTGGAACTATCGAAGCATATGATGCTGAAAAAAGAAACGATGTTTTTAAAACACGATAGAGAAGAGACGAGAAGAGGGAGAAAACTTTAGCAATTTCTTAATTAAGGTTAGACAATAGTCAAAACGTTGCGATTTCGGTAAAACTGAGACGGAAGCTAGGGAAATAAATATGAAAGACAAAATCATTGACAGTTGGGCGACATTAAAACTAAAGAAGAAAATCCTTGAAAAAGAAAGAACACTAGATAAAATCATTCAATTTTGTCAGGTACATAAAGAAATAAATAATCAATCGAAAACCATGAACGACAATTCAGCTGGGCCTAGTACATCATGTGACACACCAACTTCAATAAACAAAGTAGGAATTTATAACGATAAACAATTTGACCAATGTATAAGATACGGACGAGCAGGCCATACGAGGAATTTGAAATTATGTCCAGCAAAGGATGCTAAATGCCGCAAGTGCGGTTTACAAGATCATTTTGCTGCATATTGTAAGACTCGTCAACCGAAAAGGAAATCATTTTTTTCAAGACCAAACCAGCAGAATAGATTCGGGAATAAATTTCGTTGGCGCAGAAGATCTAGAACTGGTGACACAGGATGGTATACGAGACTTTGATTGATTCAGAATTAACAACAATCAAGAAGTAGATTATGAGGACGTCCCCGATGAGCTTATCGAGTGCCTAGTTGGCGGAGTGCGCTTAATAGCAGTTATTGATTCAGGATCCAAAGTAAACGTATTAACAGATAAGGATTGGGAACTTCTTTCTAAGAAGGGAGGAGCTATTTGGGATTTCACTTCAAAGATCTCAAATATACTAAAACCGTATGCGGCTAAATCCTCACTTGAAACTAAAAGCAGATTCGTAATTACAATCAACTTACCAGGTGAAAAGGAAATTATTATACCATTTTTCGTTGTCGAAGGAGGAGACATATATCTAATTGGAAACACGACAGCCAAGCAATTGGGAATATTGATGTTGGGAATGCATGTGAATAGACTGCAAACTGTAACACCATTTAAAAAAATAAAAGATGTTGTGGTAAAGTTGTCCATAGATTCTGACTTAAAGTCAGTTCAACAACCTTTGAGAAGAGTTCCAATTGCGGTGGAACAGCAAGTTGAGGCTAAATTAAATGAAGCACTCCAACTTGACAACATCGAGCGAGTTAGTCAACCTAGTCCTTGGATATCACCGACAGTAGTTGCCTTCAGACCTTCATGTGAAATTAGGATCTGCATAGACATGCGTAGAGCAAATGAAGCAATCCTGCGAGAGAACTACCCTCTGCCTACATTTGATTCTTTTATGCCAAAGCTAAGAAACGCAAAGAATTTTTCTCGCTTAGACCTCACAAACGCGTATCATCAGCTGGAACTAGATATTGATAGCCAACCCATCACGACTTTCATTACCCACAAAAGCATATTTCGCTATAAGCGCCTCATGTTCGGCGTAAACTCTGCTCCTGAGATCTTCCAGAGAACTTTCGAGGCAATTTTGTCAGCTTGCGAAAATTGCGAAAACTATTTAGATGACATTATTGTATATGGCTCGACTGAAGCAGAACATGACGAGTATTTAGGAAAAATCATGAAGACTCTGAGTGAAAATAATGTCACACTAAACAAAGCCAAGTGTCTGTTTAAAGTTCGAGAACTACAGTTCTTAGGCCATAAATTATCTGATAAAGGCATCGACGTAGACAAACGAAAAGTGGAAACAATAATGGATTTTCGTGCACCGGAGAATAAAGAAGAATTGCGAAGTTTTCTTGGTTTGGTAACATATCTGGGAAAATTTATCCCAGACCTGGGAACAGCAATGGAACCCTTGCGCCAACTTACGAAGGCAGATGCCAAGTTTGAATGGAATGAAGTACATCAACAACATTTTGATAGACTCAAACAATCTCTAGCCAGGCTTCCAACACTAGCATATTTTGATCCGAATCTACGTACACGACTGATTGCTGATGCTAGCCCTGTAGCACTGGGAGCCGTGTTGTTACAATTTAACTTACAAGAGAACCCCAGCGTGATTTCTTTCGCAAGCAAAAGTCTATCAGATGTAGAAAGACGTTACTCGCAGACTGAGAAAGAAAGTTTGGCATTGGTATGAGCCGTAGAAAGATTCTATTTTTACCTTGCGGGACTACAATTTGAACTAGTAACAGACCATAAACCTCTGGAGACGATATTTAAACCTACATCAAAACTACGTGCACGCATCGAGAGATGGTTACTCGGAATGCAAAATTTCAAATTTAAAGTAATATACCAGCCTGGGAAAACCAATATCGCTGACTTAGTATCAAGATTGTGCAAGTGACAAGATGTAGATTCATTTGATTCAGAAGGCGAACAACATATTTTCACAATTGTTGCAAGAAGCATTCCTAAAGCGATACGAATTTCCCAGGTTGTCTCAGAAAGTAAAATGGACAAAGATATCATGTATGTAGTGTCCAAAATTAATAGAAACACATGACCAGCGTCTGACAAAAACGCATACTTCCCATTTAGGATGGAATTATCGACCATGGGCTCTGCGATTTTAAGAGGGAACAGAATCGTGATACCGTAGTCCCTAATAAAGGAGATATTAGAGTTAGCACATTAAGGACATCCAGGGGAAACGGTCATGAAGAGACGTTTGCGAGAAAAAGTTTGGTGGCCAATGATAGATAAGCAAGCAGAACCAACTGTAAAAAACTGCCGGGATTGTTTGCTAGTCTCGCAACCCAACAAACCACCGTCAATGTGCAGGCACAAATTTCCAGAGGGACCGTGCCATGGATTTATTGGGCCCACTACCAAACAAAGATATGGTACTAGTCATCATCGAATACTATTCCAGATACCAGGAAATTAAGTTCCTGAAGTCTACATCATCATCCGTTATAATCATTTGCTTAACAGAAATGTTCTCCCGCCTTGGTGTACCACGGAGTGTAAGAGTTGATAATGGTAGACAATTTGTTAGTAATGAATTCAAGGAATTTTGCAAGGGCTACAACATCGAACTCATTCGAACAGCACGGCATTGTCCACTATTGAATGGAGAGGTGGAAAACATGAATAAGTCAATTTTGAAACGACTAAAAATTGCTCATACAAACAGAAGTGACTACCAGACTGAGATACAAAAGTTCATTTTGATGTATAACGCCACTTCTCATGGAAAAACGGGAAAATCCCCTTCCGAACTTTTATTTGGCAGACAAATCAGAGACAAGATCCCATCTGTAGCTGATCTCCTACACGTGAAAGGAGACGAAGAAGCAAAAGATAATGACATATATAACAAAAAAAAAAAAGGAAAGGAAAGGGAAGACAGAGCCAGAGGATCTAGAAATAGTTATATACAGCCAGGAGACAGAGTCATAGTCCAAAATATGACAGCCTCTAATAAACTAGAAAGCAGGTTCAGAAACGAGGAGTACGAAGTGATCAAGAGGGACGGTAATGAAGGTACTTTAATGAAAGATGGCAAGATATACAAAAGACAAACATCACATGTGAAAAAGCTACCCGAGGACCTAGTTCGAACTTCAGAGAATCCATCGCCAACTGCCAGATCATCTGAGGACATCGGGGTCCGTCCAACACCTGAAAGATAGACCCGTTGCAAGGACCTGGAGAGGGATGACTTCTCCGTCCCAAAAGTCCAACCACTTAAGCTGAAAGAAGGGAGATTGTGGGAACCCGTGATGGAGGGGACCGAGATGGCGGCAGGTGACTAGCGGGACAGCCAGTATAATAGGAGACCTCGCGGGTGTAGGTTCGGTTGTTATCTGAACGTTATATATTAGCTCGTATATCTGTGTGAGTAAGTGTAATGTTAATTAATGGTGTTCAGAATATATTTTGTGAATTGGAAAATAATGTGTCTTTATTCATGCGCATCCCAGAGCCCCACAATGAAATTAAAGGATAAAAAACGAAAGTACTTGAAAGTTCGTTTCGGCTATCACTGCGTGCCTTTTTCAGGGAATACAAATAAATAATATATACATAACGATCGTTTCTAACATGTAATTACAAACCGATTAGTTTTAAAAGTAGAAAAAGAAAGAAAAATATCTGTGTTTATTATAAGAAACTACATTTTAATCAAAGAAAACAAAATCTTTATAATGTTTTTGGACAACGACGAACATATAACAAAATAGGCAAGACACACACATTAAGGTGGTAAAATTCATTAATAAAGAACAATGACGACATTTTAAGGAACCGCAAATGAGGAAAGCGCGCCAAAGCAACCGGAATTTAAACTTGGTTATTGTTTATTTTAAAATGTATTGGTATATTTTGTTGACATTCATAATTCAAGTCTGTAAGTTAGTCAAAATATTTTGATATTTGTTTATAAAAATTGATTCTATTATGCGTCTTTTATATGTATTTTTTTATCTAGCTAGAAATTTAATATTAGTAAAATTAAAATTAAAATAGTGGTTCAAGTTCCCAGAATGTTGTGAAAGACCTGTATTAAAATTTCGAACTCTACAGTCTCTTTTATTTTCAGCAACTCTAGTTTTTAATCTTCTACCTGTTTCTCCAATATAAACTTTTTCGCAACAATTACATTAAATGAGATATACATTTCCAAAGAAAATTTCGGTATTATCTATATCTTTTTGATTAAGTAACAATTTTTTAAGAATGTTTTGATTACTAAAATAAACATTTATGTTGAATTTTTTTAACGATCTTCGTAACCTCTCAGAGAGTCCCTGACTATACGGTAACGTAACTTCTAAATCAAACTTATTGTAAGTGTATTCAGTTATTTTTACTACTAGAACCATTGTAGATTTCATGAATTCGTTCTCGAAGAATACTATTTATCAAAGCAAGTGGATAATTATTTTGAACTAAGGTGATTTTAATTTAATCAAAATTCTCTTTTCTGAATCTAATGTCACTAAATTTAATGCATCTATCTATTAAACCTAACATTAGGCCGACCTTTTGACAAAAGAAATGGTGGGAATAAAAATTAAGATATCTACCAGACAATGAAGATTTTTTAAACCAATTGGTAATTAACTTACCCTCAGTTGTTTTTAAAATTTGAAATCGAGATAATTTATTAAATTATTTTGTTCAAACTCAAATGTAAACAGTATGGAATTTTCAAAACTGTTAAACGTATTTATGGAATTGACAATTTTTCCGTAGGAACAATAGCTTAAATATCATCAATATACCTTTTATATAAAATATGTTTAAAATTCAACTTTTCCAAAACTCTTGATAAACATCTAAAACCAAATTTGAAACTATAGGAGACAATGGTGAATCCACAGGAAAACCATTTAATTGTTTATAATATTTAGCATTAACAGAGAAAACCGTGTTATTGAAAACAGTTCTAGTAGCGACTAAAAATTCATTTTTTGTTATTTTAGTTACATTTTCAATCTAAATTAGTTTTTCTTCAATGCAGTCTAATGCTAGATCTAATGGAATGTTATCAAACATTTAAACAATGTCCAATGAAACTATAGAGGCATTTTAAGGAACCGCAAATGAGGAAAGCGCGCCAAAGAAACTGGAATTTAAACTTGGTTATTGTTTATTTTTTTAAATACATTGATATATTTTGTTGACATTAATAATTTCTGTCTGTAAGTTACTCGAAATATTTTGATATTTGTTTATAAAAATGGATTTTATTATGCGTCTTTTATATGTATTTTTTTCTTTAGATTTTCTGTTCATTAAAATGTAGTTTCTTATGAAAAAGCCTCTTCAATTTATATGAGGATTTTATTGTGATACGCTTTTTTTGTATATTTTAATCACATTTGGAGTCACACATCATAATTATTTTTTTTTAATTGAATATTAACTACTGACAGATGTTTGACTCCAAAATTGAATAGTCTTTTTTTTGCAAGAAAATAAACACAGATTCTCTGAAAGAGGTACTCAGTGATAGCTGAAACGTCAGATTTTTGTATTAAACGAACTTTCAAGTAATTTCGTTTTTTATTCTTTAATTTGATGTTGACCGTAAGACCTACAAAAAATTCTTACTCATATTTACATTGACGGTCGAAGAAAGGATTTAGAAACCCATTTGGCTTTTAAACGTCTCTGACCGTCTTAACCGGTCCTTGTGTCGGAAATTGTTTCAGAAAACAAGTTGTGAAAATCTTCTAGACGGTCCTAACCAGCATCTAACCGATATTTGGGAACATAAATTTAACATTGTCAAAGGCTGAGGTTAGTTTCTAATGAAATATGAAATAAAATATTGTTGAAGACCGACATAAGTTTCTCACTGGTCTCTAACCGGTTCGTGAAAGGCACTTAACACCCATGTATGCTGCAACGGGTCCTAACCGTGTACTATCTGACGATCGAGAACAGAAATAAAATATTGTCAAAGACCGAATTTAGTTTCTAACTGGTCCTTAACCGGTCTTTTAAAGGCACTTGACACTGGCGTGTTATCTAACCGTTCCTAACCGGGTACTATTTAACGATCGAAAACAGAAATAACACATTGATAAAGACCGAAATTAGTTTCTAAATTCTGTTTCCTAACTGGATTCTAAAAGGCAATTAACACAGGTGTATTCCCTAACCATTCCTAACTGGGTTCTATGTGGAATTTGGGAACAGAAATTAAATATTGTCAAAGACGGAAATTAGTTTCTAACCGGTCTCTAACCTTTTTGTAAAAAGCACTTGACACTGGTGGTGCTCTAACCGTTCCTAACTGGGCACTATCCGGCGATTGAAAACAGAAATCAAATATTATGAAAGAACAAAATTAGTTTCTAACTGGTTCGTAAATGGCACTTTGTACTGTGCTCTAAACGGTCATAAACATATACTATTCAACGATTGGAAGCATAAATCAAATATTGGTAGACCACAGTTAGTTTCTAACTGGTCTATATATGGTTCGTAAAATGCATCTAACACTGGCTCTAACCGGTCCTAACCTGGGTTCAATTCAGCGATCGAACACAAACCAAATATTGTCGAAGACCGAAGTTAGAAATTGCCTGGTCTCTAATTGGCTTCTAAAAGGCACTTGACACTCGGTGCTTTAACCGCTACTAACCGGGTACTATTCGACGATCGAAAACAAGCCGGTTAGGCGGCGTTTGCAACCCGGGGACGAAATTTGGATAGGGGTCGGTTGAGAACCGGTTAGGAATCGTATACCAATATTGCAGGATTAGAACTTGGTTAGGTGCCGATTACAATCCGAGGACAAAATCCGTTTAGAGAACGGTTAAGATCCGGGTAAGAATATTATGAGGACCCAGTTACAAGCCTATTAGGTGACGGTTACAACCCGGGGACGAAATTCGGATATTGGCCGGTTAAGAACCGGTTAGGAGTCGGGTTTAAATATTGCAGATGATGGATAGAAACCGGATAGGTGCCTGTTACAACCCGGGGACAAAATTCGGTTAGAAACCGGTCAGAGTCGGTGAAGACCCAGGTAGGAATATTATGAGGACCCATTTACAAGGCGGTTAGGTAAAGGGTAGAACCCAGCGACGAATTCCGGTTAGAGACCGCTAAGGGACGGTTGAGAAACCGGTAGCAATATTATGTTGGCCCAATTACAAAAAAATTTGGTGACGGTTCCAACTTTTTAACCGGTTTCTAACCTGATTCTATCCGACATTTTAAGCAGGGAAGGTCAGTAACGTTGTGGATACTATGGGCTATTTGTCTTAAATCTCGGAGAAGTATGGCCATACCACAAGGAAAAACATCGAAAGTTGGATTAACACGAATAGAAGATTTGTTATTTTTAAGAAACCACGTACGTTCCTAATTAATTGTAGAAACAATGCCTTAGTTCTGGCACACATACAAAATTGTATGAACAAGTTTAATTTGTATAATTTGAATCATAACTTAAGTTTAAAACTTCATAAAACTAAATTAAATTTCCAAACAAAGTTCTTAAAAATTGAAATCGAAAACACAGTAAAATAGGTTAGTAAACTGGGTAAGTTTTCTAATAATTTAAAACATCGAATACAAAGATTCATAAATGATGGATCGATTAATAGGTTTTTTGATGCACAAGAATTAAGTTTAAATAATTTAAAGTATAAAAAGAGACAGGAATGCATCAACAGGTTCAATTTTCTGCAAAATAGGTTTTTAGCTCAGTGAAAGCAACATAGATAATTTAAATTAAAAACATGCTTCAAAAATATCTCAAAGGTCGAAATCCTGGATGAGGTAGCTACCTTAACACTGGGTGACAAATTTGGTATTTCTCGCTATGTTAATAAGTTACTTATCAATAACATGGTTGCTAGTATAGAAAAATTTAAAAAAAATATAGAGCATGAAGATCAGAAATTTAGTATAAGAAAAACAGTTACTAATTAATCTCAAACCATAATTGAAATAATAACTTCAAGAACCTTGACAAATCTTTTGACAAATCTTTGAAAATTTTCAAAAGGTTAATAAAGATTTACTTTTTGTAAATGCAGATAAAGGCAACATAACGGTAGCAACTAATAGATATAATTATAATAAAATTATGGAAAACATGCTTGAAAATGATAATTTATATAAAAAGAATAAAACTGGTCTTGTTCTAAAAATATAAGAAAAATGTAATGATATAGATATTCGATGGAAGAAAAAAAGATTAATAAATGAACAAAAGGCATATGAATTAAAATCAGATAATAGTATTGTAACTAAAGTTTATTCTATTTTAAAAGTGTACGAAACAGATTTGAAATGGAGATTAATCGTGCCCACAATTGGATCTTCTACTTATAACTTAGCCAAATATATTTCTAATGTTTTAAAACGCAGTTTCAGGTAACACAGGATCATTTGTTAAAAATAACTGGGATTTAAAGGACACTTTAAATTAAATTAAATTTCCGTCATCACACTCTATAGTTTCATTGGACATTGTTTCAATGTTTGATAAATTTCAATTAGATCTAGCATTAGACTGAATTGTAGAAAAATTAATTCAAAATGAAAATCTAACTCAAATAACGAAAAATGAATCTTTAGTCGCTACCAGAACTGTTTTCAACAGCATGGTTTTCTCTGTTAATGCTAAATATTATAAACAATTAAATTGTCCTGTGGGTTCACCATTGTCCCCTATAGTTTCAAATTTGGTTTTAGAAGATGTTGAAACAAGAGTTTTGGAAAAGTTGAATTTTATATCTATTTTATATAAAAGGTATGTGGATGATATTTTAGCTATTGTTCCTACTGCAAAATTGACAATTCCATAAATACGTTTAACAGTATTGAAAATTCCATACTGTTTACATTTAAACTTGAACAAAATAATTAAATGAATTATCTTGACTTACAAATTATAAAAACAACTAAAGGTAAGTTGATTACCAATTGGTTTAAAAAAGCTTCATGGTCTGGTAGATATCTTAATTTTAATTCCCACTATTTATTTTGTCCAAAGGTCGGCCTAATAAAAGGTTTAATAGATAGATGCATTAAATTAAGTGACATTAGATTCAGGAAAGAGAATTTGGATCAAATTAAAATCACTTTAGTTCAAAATGATTATCCGCTTCCTTTGACAAATAGTATTATTCGAGAACAAATTCGTGAAATCTACAACGGTTCTAGTAGGAAAAATAACTGAGTTGACACGTAAAATAAGTTTGATTTACAAGTTACGTTACTGTATGTTCAAGGAGTCTCTGAGAGGTTGCGAAGATCGTGAAAAAAATCAACATAAATGTTTATTTTAGTAATCGAAAAAACTTAAAAAATTGTAACTTAATCAAAAAGATATAGATAATACCGAAAACCACACATCATAATTATTTAAAAAAAATTGATATTAGGAAAACAGGATTGTATTTTATGTCATTCACCAAAATTAGGTACTTTGTTTATATGAGGAAATTTTTTTAAATATTTGAAATATAAGAATACTGTAAGATAAAAAGTCGTACTATATAACAAGACAGATTAATTGTCCTTTTAATGATCTCTCTGATTGATGGAAATAACATTTTCAGTATATAAGATACAAACATGAACTTCATTGAATGCGACTCATTTTTTGTTACAAAAAATAAACCTCTCTCTATAAAAAAGCAAATTTATTTGATACATTTGAATAAGCACAGTGCACATACAGTGAGCGCAAATAAAAAGATCCATATAGTACTTCGCAGTAGCCTTTCAATTATTTATTTGCGTGTATGTTTGCGTGTATATGTGTGTGTGTATGTGCACAAATAAAGGAAATTTTCTCAATGATAAATAAATTCATCATATTTTTTCGGATTCTCCTTTATAAACCGAAAAGCATTGCCCAAAAGCAATAAAAACGCTCTTTGAAGGTAGGAAATGATATTCCGAGACAACCTGTCCAATTTTGTCTTGTAGCAAATGTTATTTCTTTAAAGGTGGGAAGTGATTTCCTGGAACTTTTTGTTCAGTGGTGCTTTGAAGCATCACGTATTTTTTTGGAAGTAAGGAGAATTTCATTGGCAGACTTGTCGTGGGAAAACATGTCAAATGTTATCTTGCAGCAAGTCTTATTTTTTAAAGGTGCAAAGGGATTTCCTGGGAAGACTTGTCCAATGGTGCCTCGAAGCATCTCATATTTTTCTTAAAGTATGAAGTGATTTCATGGGAAGACTTTTCCTGAGGAAACGCGTCCTAGAAAAATCAGTTCAAAGGTTCCTCGAAGAAGCTTATATTTTTTTGGAAGTGGGAAGTGATTTTCTGGAGAGACAAGTCCCAGAAAGAATTGCCGAATGGTGTCTCGAAGCTAACCTATTTTTATTAAAGATGGGAAGTGATTTGCACGAAAGACTTATCCGGTGAAGTCCTGGCCAATGGTGCAGCATCGAAGCATCTCATGTTTTTGTGAGGTGGGAAGGGAAGGATTTCCCGGAAGACTTATCTAGTATTACCAGCACAGTAAATATCCGAGATGTTATTTATCTGAAGTTATATAAAAGCGCTACAAAAAATCGAAAACTATAATTATGCGAAGATGGATAATTTTTATGGGCGTCTTGATAAAACTTATCTGCCGTCGGATAATTGTAATTTTATTTTGTTTGCAGCGTTTTCATCGAACTTCGAATAAAGAATATTTCGGGGATTTAATAGGAGAGCCGGAGCGTTTGGATGCATAGGTAGGGGAAAGGGATGTCCCATCGTGCCTTCACCCGAATCGTTGTGGGAAGGTTTGTCCGGAAAGCCTTGTCCTTTGGGAAGAAATCTCTCAGTTTGCCTTTAAAATGTACAATTTAACTTTGTTGCATGGCAAGAGATTTCTCGAAAGGATATTTCCTTTGGGAGGTTATGTCCCGGGAAGACTGAGCAAATGGAACGTGATGCCCTGGGATGACATTTCCCGGGAAGACTTGTCCCAGGATGACTTATTCGATGTGTCTTATTCCGACCTGTATTCGGTTGTCTCTTCGAGACAATGTAAATAACCCTTTATGTCATGTCCGTTTATGATCTAGAAATTCTTATATTCAATATAAATTGTTTAACTTCTTTGTAATATGAGAAATTTTTTATTACTGTGATTACAACATGACTGTATAATGATGTAATAATCTTGAAAAATATTGAAAGGGTCCATGTATTTCGATTGTTGGAGAAAAACATCGCTTTATGTGAAAGCAAATTTATTTGATACATATAAGGAAGCAAAGTGCACATAAAATGAGCACAAATAAATAAAGCTATAGTGACTACACCCTAGTACTTCGCAGCGGTATTTTAGATTAATCCAGATATCCCGGGAGTTCCTAAATGATTCTAGAATTTTTGGTAATTCTCTGAATTAAACTACAATGCTCTTCAATAATCTATAATGTTTTTTGAGAATGTTCTAGATTCTTATGAAATTCTAGAATAATCGAGAATATTTTAGAAGCTTTAATGATATTCTATAGAATTTAATGATAATAAAAATGATATTCTATAGATATTCTAATGATATTCTATAGAATTCCAGGACATTCCATGTCCTGGAATGTCCTGCATTATTCTGTTAGTAATTTTATAGACTACTCCAACGTGTTTTTATGTACTATAATGTTCTGGAAAACAATATTTTATATTTTTAATTGAAAATATATCTGTTTTGATATCTCATTTTCATTGAGCTTTTTGTTTGTTACCTTGATGTGACGATCAATGAGCCAGTTGAGTTCTATATCGTCATCATCTTCACCGAACGGATTGATTAGTACTTCAGCAACTTTGAGCCAACCAACGTAGAAACAAAACTGGAAATAAATTTGATAATCAATTTAAATACAATGTATTTAATTAATTAATTATAAGGGGATATCAATCTTACCTGCAGAGCAGTAAAAAATGGAAAATACATGTCTGGCACTTCATATTTTCCACTTTTTTGGTCAATTTCACGAGTGAATTGTCGACCCAGGAGAGCAGAAAAGAAATATGCGTACAGGGAAAGGGTAACGACCTGAAAAAAAATAAAACATAAAATTCCAATAGTCGTATTTATCTCGCCTTCACAAATTAAAACGTAAAATCGGTTTTTACATTCTAATCATTTATGATTGAGAAACTATTAAAACGGTCCAAAATTTGAGACCACAGTTTTTGAACGGGTATCTACGTTTTAAGACCCCCTGAATTCGAAAATCAAGTTTTTACGATAGCGACTCTCTGTCCGTCCAACCGTCCGCCTGTTCGATCGGCCGTCCGTCCGTAAAACCGATAACTCTCGAAAAATAAACGGCTCAAATCGATCTTTGGCTCTCTTTTTTTAAGGTCCTAAAAGAAAGCTCGATTTCGTTAACCAGCCATTTTGGATAAAAATTCAAAAAGTTAGAGCATCTTCAAAATGTTTGGGACAATTTTTCATGTTTAAAAATTTTATGCACGGCTATTCATATTACTCAGAAAGCCAAGCAATTTATCGTCATGACTTTTTACGATAAAAGTGAAAATTCTCAGAGTTATTAGCATCTATAAAATTTAAAAATGAATAGAAGATGAAAATTTGAAGCTAAACAACGCACGATATGGGAAAAAGTCTAAAGAAGAAAAACATTGTTTTTGGAAACCTAAGATGATTGTAAAAACATCTTAGATTTTCTTAAAAAATAGAAAATTCAAATTTCCATGCACAAAAATAATAAAAAATAAAAACTTCCATTTTTTCGTCAAATTATGCGAGATGTGAAAAAAGATGAATGAACAAAAATTGTGATCCTAAAAATATCTACAAAATTATTTATAATCACTTGTTCATAGGACTCATAGTTTTTTTTATTCGTGAAAAATAATATTGAAAATAAAAATAATAAATGTGTGGAAAAACGACACAAGTTACGAAAAAATATTTAAACCAAAAAGAGGAAAAAATCTGTTATGAATGAGCTTCTGATAGGACACGAAGTTTTAGTTTTATTTATTAAAATGACATTTAAAAAAATGAAAAATTTGTGGAAAAAACGACAAGAGGTAGAAAATTAATTAATAGAAAAAATTTGTTCGCCCCAAAAAAAGAGATACATATTTGTAATAATGTATTACATTCATTTATGATTAGTAAGTAATATGCAGAAAATAAAAAATTCCACTATTTAGCCAAAAGACGTGAGATACGCAACATATATAAAAGAACACTTGTAGGATATTTTGCTGTATCCATAAGAGATAATATGAAACCCAGAATCTGTCAAAAATTCAGCGCGCAGATTGAGTGTCACGATGAGATTGTGAACCTCAAAGCCCACAGAGCTTTGAGCAACTTACTTCTTAACTATACTTAATTAAGTAGAAAATTCAGAATAGTATAATTAAAAATGTAATTAAAAGTCTAATTACGTTTGTGCGCGAAGCGCGAGATTCAACAGACGCGCGCCGTAGGCGCCCTCAAACTTGCGAGCCGCGCGCGCAGTGGGCGATGAGAATGTGCCCGCGAACCGAGCAGATTTTTATAATTATTTTAATTTTAAGCATTAAGATGCTACTAGAAATTTTGAACAATTTGATGAATATGTGAAAACTTCTGCAAGTGTTGAAAGCATAAATGCAATAATCATGACTTGCTTTACGGTGAATGTGCAGAGTTTGCTCCATGCGAATAATCAGAAAGTTTCGTTTTACGTTGACGATGTTAAAAAGAAATGACATTCTGCTGTAAATGAGTCTTGAGCAACGATGGCCGACAAGTTATAAAGTAAGTTATAAGTATAAGATCTCTCGAATTCTGTCGATGAGGAATTTGCTCGTGGTGCGGTGCAGTTGACTTGCTTCCGCGATATATATATATATATATATAGATACGCTATCATTTCAAGGTTCTTGTATGTAAAATATTTAATGAATTGCTTGAAAGCTTCGTATCATAATTTCTAATAATAATAGGAACGTAACGACAAATGAAGCACTCATCGGTATTATTTTATTTTCAAATTAATTTAATCACAATGAATCGAGTTTAATATTAGTTAAAAAATATGCTTTTATTATTATTAAATTACAAGTTTAGTTCCCCAACGAAAATTCACTGAAACTTTATAGAAATTTTTTACTGGTTCTTGGGCTAAATATTTATTAGTTAGTTATTGTTGCTATTTTTGATTTATGAATTTATCGACATTTGTGTAATAAGCTTCATTTAGGTATTGGAATCAATATTTCTGTAAAAATGTACTTTCAAACGTGGAAAATACTCTATCCAGAGGAAGTTTTGCCCTTTCTGGGGATGTTTCGTGACTATTTTTTATATTGATACATTTTATACAATCTGTTACATTTGTTTTCTAATTAAATTACACCCAGGTTCCATCTGCAGAGACTCCTTATTATTTATTTTTTCCTCATTCTTTAGTCATTCGCTGCTGATTCAGAGCGTCTGACAGTTTCAAGATTCAAGTAGGATGCGAAAAACTGTATCGTTACTGCATGTGTAATGCGCGAATATGACGAAGGTAAACGCAGATTTATCGCATTTTATCTCATGCAGTTAACTTTCTTCTTTGCGTTGCGATTCGCTGAATTTAGTCTCGTGCATATGCACGTGTATATTTGCAAAGTCCATGAACGAGGCTTGATTTGTATCAAGGTCGACCTGGACATTGGACAACGCCTTGCACCTAACAATTTATCAGCAAACGGTAGTTTAGGCTGATCTCAATTACTCAAACGTTTATCCTCGTTCCTTAAGCTAAATAGTATAAATCTGAATCCGTCGCAAGTCTCCCAAGTGCCAAAGCTCCCGCAAATGAGTGATGAGTATCTTGAAAAATCTCCCACCAATCGGAGCGCGAGTTCTGCAAACTCGTCGCCCATGTCTAGTTTTTGAAAATTTTGAACTATCATTATTTTTAGGGTTGAAAAGTTTAGAAAGGTCCTAACTTAGAATTTAGACGGGCACTGGTCAAATTTGAAAGGTATTTCCCTAAATTTGTCAATATCTATGAAAATGGAATTTTTAACCAATTATAATCATAAGGGTCTTTATTTATACAATAAATTCAAACCTTGACGGGTAGACACGCAGTATACCGTGTCCAT
Organism: Druon quercuslanigerum; assembly: GCA_010014905.2. Lineage (NCBI taxonomy): Eukaryota > Metazoa > Arthropoda > Insecta > Hymenoptera > Cynipidae > Druon > Druon quercuslanigerum. The sequence continues at coordinate 18,756 of JAAAKG020022494.1, read as the reverse complement.
GTCAATGTAGCAAATGTTTGATAGTGTAATGCTTCAAAAGTTTGGAGCTTTGTGAGGTTGATGACTATAAGTTTTTTATTATTGGTTATTTTATTATTATTTACGGAATCATGAAAAGAAAAAGGGTGTTAAACCAATTAAAGCGCAGAAGTTAACGAATGAAAAAAATACGCACTGAACAATCGACAATTGGGGACGAAAGTGATAATTCAGAAGGGGAAAGTGAGGTTATGAATTTTCAGGATGGCACTCGTGAAGGTAACGTATCCTAAAGGTAATAAATGTTCGAAAAGTGAGGTATGTAGAAGAAAATAGAAGTGTAGAAGTTGATAAAAGTTCAGTTACATAATGTAAAATAATGTATAGAATGTGTTGGAATTATAGTTCTGCAATGCGATTCAATAATAATGAATAAAAAATATTTTTAATACTAATTGAACGTTTCTTGTTGTTCGTTTGCACCGTGTAAACAATTAATCTTAAATTTCATATTTTCTTAATCGCAGAAGAACTTTAATTGTAATTATTACGAAATCTCGTAAACCATAACATGTTACCACATAACCTAAAAAGAAATTAGGAATTAATAGGGAAATAGAGCAAGGATCTAGAAAGGATTTTACTGCTTATTCGACTAATAGGAAGGCACCCTCGCTCGAATCTGGTTAGAGAGTAGACTAGTAGCTAGTGCCTTTTCTACAAAGCGTGACGTTCTTGTCGGGTCTTTTCCAGGTGTCCTGTTCAACGCCCAAATAAAGTTAGGACAAGATAACTATTTGAAACCCGACCAAAACCGACTTGCAATTTCGGGACGGGTTTATTCACCACTCTCTTTCAATCAGCATTTTGCACTTTTTCTCTAAACATTTTCATTCCTTCTTCTTGCCAATATCCTCCTTTTCTCCTTATGTTTATGCTATTTTTAATATTCTTATTTTTAGAGCTGAATTAATACGGAAAATCGCCCCGGGAAGAATAGTTAAAATAATTTTCGGTAAGTTATTTCTGTCCACATTTGTTCTTTTAGCATTTGATTTCCTTCTCCTTAACTCATCGCGTTTACTCCATCCTCTTCATCTTTTTACCAGTCCTAATCTCTTAACATTAAAATCTCCAATTACTTTTTACCTCTTCGTTTGTATCCATACATCCTCTTCAATTGATTGTGTGGATCTTGTGTTGGACTTTGTGCTTCGCGCTCAATAATGTATTTACCTCGCGCTCGGTCTTTGTACTTCCTCTACATTTGGGCACAGAACTTTTAAAATAAAAAGTCAAGCATCGACAATTGTAATTTTGTTATTGTGAATTCACTTTTTTTAAAGGTCCTTCGGCTTTAATGAACATATTCTTATCACGCATCTTGCGCTTCGCACTCGATTTTTTCCAAATTGCGAACTTTTCTACATTACGTTTAACTCTATTATGTAAAATAAATATTGTATTTATTTCTGTACCTCGGTCTGAGACAGCTTATTAAAATATTTTAAAATAATGTAAAAATTTATCTTTCATGATTACTTTATTATTTGATCCTTATTTTGCACTAATTTTTATTCTCAGCTACCCTGCACACAGATGTGTTTTCATTGTCTTGTTTTTATAATAAAAAAGTGCGCATCCTATGAAGGAAACAATTATGGTAATTAATATGATATTGCACTGTGTCGTTTTTCCAAAAACTTAATTTGTTTATTTTCAATGTTACTTTTTACGAATGAAATAAAAAATACGTATCTTGTCGAAAAATTATGCATAACAAATGTATAGGTCTTTTTTGGTTCAACCACTTTTGTCTATTAATTTTTTCATAGTTTCCGTCGTTTGTCAAAAGATAAAATTTTTTACTCTTATTTTTTACGGTTGAAACAAAACTACGCGTTCAAACAAAAAACGATTTCAAGCTTGTGTCGTTTGTTGAAAAATTCAATTTTTTTATTTCTAATATTAGGGGAGATTAAGAGTTGTGATACGGGTTTTGTTTTTGAACTTGAACTACTCAAAAATCACAATATTTTGCATATCTGAAAGCTTTAATCTTTATTTCGACAATAAAACAGCTCTTAGTTCAATTTTTTCATAGAAAATAATAGTTTTTGTCAACATTTAAATTGCACGAAAAAAATATTCTATTTTCGAAAATTTTGGGGAGTTGTGAGACACTACTTGAAATCGATAAAAGTGACGTATTTTGGTCATTCTTTTTATTCAAGATGTAAAATAAGAAAACTGAGACAATTTTAATGAAATAATCTTATGAAAATGCAATACAATTAATCTGATTCGCAGTGAACACATGCATCATATCCAGATTGTAAATTGGCACACTTCAAGTGTACAGCTCGATTGCAGACATCGCAATAAATGGAGTTGTTTCTGTTCAACTTTTTCGGCATTACACCTTTGCAGATGATATTCTAAAATTCCATACAAAATTCAAAAAATGCTCAAACATTGTAAAATACATATAAAAGATGCGTCAAAACCTAAACAATATAGAGTCTCACAACTCACCAAATCGTATATATTCAAAATGGCCGCATAGTTATTAGCACATTTTATGTTCATGCAAAAATCAAAACGTGTGTCGAAACTTCATTAAATAACAGTTTCTTTGTATATATTTACTTTTGCAATTCGTTCGAAAAACCGATCGAAAGTATCACAAACAAAATTGGTCCTAAAACTTTTCGAATAATTTTAAAACACATTATATGGAGAGACGCTCAGAATGCGTGTTTACTTGATGAATGCTAGCTAAAAAGTAAGGTTGCATTGAAAACAATATCGACAATTATAACCGAACGTCAAAGTTGTGAAATATGATGGAAAATGGCGCTGTCTTATACCTCCCCATGTCTCACAACTCCCCAATGTCCCTCAATTGTTTTGTATAAAACAAAAACTACGCTTCCTGTAAAAAATTATTTAAGAATGGAATTTTTCATATTTTCGATATTTCAAGAAAATTCAAAAAGTTTTTTTTTTTACTTTTTCAGTTTTTTTTTTAATTTGAAAACTTTTTTAACACTGATAATTTGTTTCAATCGAAAAAAAATAGTAAGGATAAATAGTTCGAAATTTCGAGTACTAAAACTAGCCGTACTTAGAATTTTTAAATCTTGAAAAAATGGTGTCCAAAATATTGAGAGTGCTTTAACTTTTTGAATTCGAAAGTTATCGTGCTTAGATGATACTACAAATTGCAGACACCTTCGTAAAACTCGTTTGTTCTAACTCAGGGGGTCTTTAAGTGTGGAATTTTTATGAAAACTGACTAATTCAAATTTAACATAAAACCAATACCTTCTTATTAGGATGCGAATGCAAAAACTATGTTCCAATTAGGCAAAATAACATGCTTCCGATATATGCCAATGCTGAATTGAGATGCGAAATGTTTTTCATTAAACTAGATAAAACTTTGAAAAAAAGACAGGATATAAAAATCCTTCTATCACAAAGTGGATATATTTACATTTATCTGATTTTTCGAGCCAATAATATCAATTTTGCAAATACGACGCTTATGATACTTTGTAGTTTTACGACTTTGACGTCAACTATCCTTATACCACTCATATCTGAAAGACTTTCCATAAACAAGAATATTTTATTGATTTCTTTCATGCATTTTTGTTGTCACACTTTTGTTTAGAATTGATTCTAGTAAAGTAAAAGGAGCAACCAGCCTACATGAACTTTACCAACAATGTATGATGAAGTAAACATTATGAGTATAAATTTTTTTTTATTTATACCCCGTTACTTTGGGTTAATTCACAAATAAAAAGTTTTAAATTTGAAAAATAGCTTTACAAAGTTTTTGCAGTCTTTAATATAATTTAAATTTGAGAAAATATGATTCCTAAATTCATTCAAAAGAGAATAGCAGTTGTGCAGGCTTCTCCATGTCACGTACATTATCATGATAGAATTACAGAGGATCTTTTACGTCGTAATAATAATGGCACATAACCCGACAATTAGGAAGGTTGCACAATGCGATGCGCGTCGTCTAAATGCAAATACAAAGCATTTTTCCTAGTTAAACTTAAATATTGCGCCAAATGTGAATAAAAATAAGTAAAATACATTAAACTCGCAATTAAAGATCACTTATGATTTGATACAATAGTTTCATTGTCTTTCACATATAAATATTTTATAAAAAGATAACAACAATAAAATATATATATTTTATTCATTGGACTGAATTCCTTATTGCGTTACCCTTTTTAAAAATGCCATCATGTTTTACACATAATAGTGTAATGCATATATTAATTAAATAGTCGGTAAAGCAAATTGAATTATTTAAAAATACAGTTGCAGAATTAAAGTATAAAGTTGCGTTTACTTTTACAGGATTTTAAAAGTTAATATTGGAAACTTTGATAATTCATTTTTGCAATAATGAGTAGTAAATATTATTTATTTTTACTTAGTAATAAAAGTAATAGTAACAAATATTAGCTCCAGGTAATAAAAATTAATTTTTGGTGTGCATATTCAGAAAATCATCCCACAATTCGTTTTACGGAAATGTTTGTTTTCCCTGAAATGAGGCTTTCTCAGCTCACATGTGATTTTTGCTTTTCATGAAAATATACGCAAGTGTATAGCATCCAGGTAGTACGTATGCTCAATTACGTAGCATCAGGGAAGCAGTCGTGAAATGTTGCCGCAAAAGGCAATCGGAATTACGTGTCAGGATAAATTCTGATAAATCATCTAGCCTCCCGTAAATAAGAAGAGCTAATACACAAAGAAGTTTACTCAAAAGTGACATCACTCAATCATCATAAAATTGTATGTGCGAGAATACCGTCTGATTAATTTATATGAAATTGTCCAGTAATTATGTCACTGATAATTGTTTTAAGAAGCAGGATATAAAGTGAGAGAAAAAAGCACGTTGACTGCTTTCTGAAATTGAATCAGTGGGAAGTACGTCACTGAATCAAACGAGTAACAGTATTCACTGATAAATCAGATGTTTGACTGAATAATCAGTGAAAATCTTACATGATTTTATTCCCTGAAGCGCGAAGATCACTGAATTAAATCAGTGACAGATTTCCCTGATTTACTTCTATAGTGTACACAAAAGTAGTAATTTTTAACTTCATTCCATAATTTCGATATATCAATAAAAAAACTTCCGAATTCGTGTTAGGTTGCAATATTACTGAGAGTACTGCATACCATGAAAAAAAACGAATTTATTTCTAAGGATACAGATTCATATTTTTTTATACATTTTTTTAAATTTGCATTTCTATTAAAGTTGTTAATATTAAAGTTAATAAATCGTACTTCATAATTAAGAATAGAATGTATTTTTTAAAATTAAATTTATCTAACACAGATATTTTCGACTAATTAGAAAAACTCTGATGGACTATCTAGTCCTGTGACATTCTTAAATTTCTAAATTGTCTAAAAAATGTAATGGTCGTAAAATTGTACAACCCGAAATTTTTAACTGATAACGAAATAATCAAAATTATAATTATGGAAGAGAACCGAGGAAGTTAATTTTATAATTGATTTGCGTGTGCATTCATGTTCAAGCAAATATATTGACAAAATTACCATTTTCCACAATACGTTTTTTCTCTAAGAATTATAACAATCATTATAAATAATAATGAAAGAAACGAATAATTATTATTTTGTCACTTAAATTAAACTTTTTAGAATTCTTACTCTCCATATTGTAGGCAAAATTGTCAACTTAAGAATTCAGATGGAAAACTAAGACCGAGTATGTTGCTACATTAGTTTTTTTAGATCGGGTTGAAACTAGACTGAATTATAGTGCTAGTGGACCTACATTAAGTCACCAAAACCATAGATATGCTTATCAACCGTTTGTCAATACACATCGGCCAGAAGTTTTCACTTTTTCACGCGTTTCTTCACATTAACGTTAGTGCAACTTCATTTAGGATGATCCGATTGGTCTTTTATTATAGTGTTTTACAAAGCTATTTGCATGTACTTTAGGACTATTAAAACGATATATTTTTATTATTATTATTTTTACTTTGCTTGGAAACCAAAATTGAAATTGATTTTTTTGAAAAAAGCCATATTTAAAAAAGTTCTATTTAACAAAAGCTTTTTTCATACTCTTTGCAATCATGTAAAATAATAAGTGGACCAGAAATGTTTTCTTGTTCAAATTTAGATTTTTACGCTCGAGGGTGCCACGTTGAACTTCCGCAGCTCTCGGTCACGAATACTGTAAGGTCTAATATGCCCTAAAATTATATTTAACTATTTTAAGATGCTTATCTGTGCAGAAATATATAAATTGCGTTATATATTTGATCTGACACCTTTTATTTCACTTATAATGAGCGTAAAAATTTAAATTGGACCAAGAAAACTTGTTTGGCCCACTTTAATTCTACATGATTTCAAAGAGTATAAAAAAGCTATTTTTTGAATCAGAAAAAATTTTCTGATATGGTTTTGTTCAAAAAATCAATTTCAATGTTGATTAAAGAAAAAATAATTTACAAACAATATATCGTTATAATAATCGTAATGTACATGCAAAGAGAGTAAAAAAATTTCAATCGGATCATCCTAATGGAGTATTACACGCCTGTCAACTGGCCGCCAGCGAGCACAAATCTCATAAGAGTAAAAGAGATAGAGAGTACTTTTCTTCCAATTTCCCGCTCTCTGTCCCTTGTACTTTTATGACTTTTCTGTTGGCTGGCGACTAGTAAACAGGCGTGTAAACACACCATAAAAAAAGATATACTCACGTGCAGATGTAAAAACGCGTAAAAAAGTGAAAGCTTCAGGCCCCTGTATATTGACAAACGGTTAATAAATGAACATGTGGTTTGGTGAATTAATGTAACTTTTGAAAACATCAAAGAACATTGAGAAATTACTTGACAAGCTATTGCACTTAATCGCTTTTCTCAGAATAAGGAGACTTTCTTTGCATCTACTCATTGATGCAGGATTATGCCTGAAACGGGCAGTACTTGAAATTAGCGAAACTATAAATTCCCTCGAGACGTCAGATGTTATTCGAATTAACGAAAACTTCGAATTTTCGAAATTCGAACTATAGAATATTTTTAACATTGAAAGAGTAGGAGTTTTGGCAGGCACATACAAAAAACTTCTAATAATCGAAAACTCGAATTATCGGGGGTTCAACTTATATCTCGACTTATATATATATTATTTGTATTTTAAATTTTATGCCATGTAACGTACGTAAATATTTCGAGTAAGTTGTGCCAATTATAATAGTTTACAGTTTATTTTAAAACATAGTTTTTTGAACATGCTATTTTTTATGAATGCGCCAGTGAAATTCTGATCGTCAAATTTTTGTTGACAAGGCGAAACGTAATCTGGCTTAGAACTGCCGTCTTAACATCTAAAACCCAAAAGAAAAATTTTCTTACCATTTGGAATTATAATTATAATTTTATAAAAATGTTAGAATATATAATAGTTATGAAATTGGAAAATACATACGAGAACTTGATCAGACGAATAGTCTAAAAAATCCATAGAATTATCGGCAGCTCAAATTATAGAAGTTTCACTCGATTTGCAACGGGAAATGGTGAGGTGGCCCATGGGGATTACTAAAATCTGCTAAATTTAACATAAACTAATAGACAAATATGAACTATTATGGGTTCATTTGAGCAACACGAATCAATTTTGAATCTCTAGTTTTTTGTATGTACTTGTACTTTTTACATTATGATAGTATCATACTTGGACACGATATCACGCGAAAGACACATAATTATACACGTTACTGATGGCACTGTCACAGGGAATTTCCTCGAGAAATAAAAAATTAGGTGGATATGAACGCATGTTTTAACCTAGGTCTAAGGTTTGAAATCTTACAACGCGGTAACAAAATTCTTTACCAGACGTAATTTTGATTATATGAAGTATGATGTATATCCTTAGTAAAAAATGTCAGGATATAATTTTTTCTTGGTTCGAGAATTTTTGGTAAAAAAACTATTATTTATTCAATTCACTATCACCAGAACAGTAAATGTCGTCTTAGACTTGCTAAAAAAACGTGAAGTATGCATTTGAAAAATACAATGCTGTGTTCTCAACAGAGTTTGAGGCTTTGATCATCATTTGCATGCATATCGCATAATAATCTAGTCCATTTGTGCAGCATGTAATGATAATTGTCATTGTTCAGGCGGACAAAATAACAAAGACTTCGTGACTCACTAACATACCTTATTTGTCAAAAATAACGCGAATTATTTTTTTAAATGTTTAATAACGGCATAATACTTTAAATACGTGCGCAGTACAAGAAAAAATGTGTATTTGTTTATCCTTATTGCTATTTATCACAAATGAAGGACACTAATAAACAGATAAAAAAACAAAGAAAAAAATTACCTGAGTATAAACGAGAGGAACACAAACGGTGTCGTAGCCAATGAGAGCTCCAAGTCTTTTTCTAATGTCACTAAGTTCCACGAGAAGAGTTTGCACTACTTGATCACTTGTGATCAGGGCTTCCTTTCTTGCCCTATTGATGATATTCGTCGCCCAAACTAAGGGCATCCAGTACTTGGACATTGCTGCTTTTTTGTTCATCATCTCGAAAATCTTTTTTTCTGACTCCATCATCAGACCTGAAATGAGAACATTTACATATTTGAGATTATTTTTTAATTCTCCTGTTTCTTATTCTTATTATCCTCTTGACATTACAAACATTTTCGACTTTAAAAACAAAAGATATTACCGTCTTCAGGAATCTGAACTCTACCTCTCTTCTCACCAAACCTACCTGCCTATAAAGTATCTAGCTAGGCTAACTACTCAGAACAAAAATGTAGATCTAAATTTATTTGCATTATATACTGTTAGAATATATCATACAATATATTATTAAATATAATACCATAACCAAAAACATTCATACGTATTCTTAAAATATAATTAGCACCTATTTTTCTGTTTAAACTCTTGAATAGCAATAAAAAATAAAATAAAAATATATATGAATAATTTTTAATGTGTCTAGTGATCAAGCAATTTGAAATTCCCGGGGGTTTCCCGGTCATATTTTTTTCTCCCGACCAACTTACAGATATATTTTTGTAATTTTTGAAAGCCAACGTATACATAGAAATAAGAATTTTAACATAATATAAATGGAAAAATGCATGGTTTAAAGAAAATAATTATTTATTTACACGTACTAAACTTATTTTAGATCACAAACTGAAGTGGTGAATATTAATCTGAAGCACATGTACAAAAACTTTCATAACACGTAAAATAAATATTTCTTCATTTATGCAGCCTGAATCACGAGGTGTTGCTTAAATGCTGTTAAAATCTGAAGAATAAAATATAAGTACAATATACTTATATGCGCATATATATTAGGGTGGTTCAACCTCGTGTATAATTTGGTAATTATGGCATTTTTATGAGTAAACAGTAACTAATACAAAACAAATAAATCAGGCTTCGTCATTTTAGTATAATTTCCTCGCCGAGGAAGTATAATTTTGAATCATCGGTATTGGAAACTCAAAAAACTATCAATGTTCCATTCCGTTTTCTTCATCCCAGTTTTGACTGAACCATGTACAGTATGAAGACCACAGCTGCCCAGATCTAGAAGAATAGGATTCTCAGGATACTTTTCTCTAACATCTTTCTTTAAATCATCTAGCATGCGGAAGTTAACAGCAGGGCCATCTATTGAAATCTGAACAAGCTTACTTAGATTCTTGTCTCCAATTGCACCCGTTAATCCTTCCTTCAATTCAATTGCAACCGTGCTGTCGAAGAATATCGAAGAAAAGTACCTAGTTATGACTTGATTCGAAACGCTATTCCAGAAATGTACAATTAAATCCATCTGCTGTCTCTGAGAAATTTTATTCCAGCTTTCATCGAAGTCCACAACTATATGTCCGGATGTTTCTAAAAATTCCCGTAAATCTTTTTGAAACTGATGACCTGTACCATACGTAACGGTTTATTCCATTTTATCTTTTTGAGGCTTCATTTTGGCTGCTATTTCGCTATCCGGAAACATGACGGCGAACATAGTCATAGCTTCGGCAGCACCGCGATTGCTAAAATGCTTTGACACTGTAGTGAGACACCACAAGATTTCCGCTGTCGTGACTTGATCAGTTGTCACAAAATTATTTAGCATGTCTTCTGACGTCTTATTCTTTATTGTAGAGCCTAGGCTACCAGAGTCCTTTGAAGCATTATTGAGACCTAAAAATGAACAATCAGTATAAATTAAATATCAAAATACATTATCATTTACTTTCTCCATGGTTTTTATCCTATCTAAAAAATTAAACATGAGTTTACCTTTGCATGGTTCTTCTTGAGCAGAAGCAGATACTACTGCTGTTTTTTTCTGTAGTCGAATTTTGTGTGAGGAAACAGTCGATTTTTAAGCTTTCCTTTTGGAATTTCAATTTCAAATGATACTTACTACCTTTTGCATGACTTTTTAAAGCTGCCTTACCCATGGAACTCAAGTCAAAAGTCGTAATTTTTATCTAGAAAGTTTAAAACAGTATCTTCAACAATAACTTTAATTGATAAAATCAAAATAATACACCTAAGATAGTAAATATACTTTGAATATATACAAATAGTGTTTAAAGATACAGAATGTTTTTCTTTATTTAAATGATTTAGAAGTTAGAGTTCGCCGGATCCAGGTAAAGTCAATGAAAATTCAGCATTTTTTAAACCACGATAAAATTTATTAAAATGAGTGCAATTTGGCTGACTAAAACCTCTGTTCTCATTCACATTATCAATCAACTACAAGGACACCAGCTTTTTAGTAATTGTATTAATCCTGAGCAATTTGTACGAAACTCTCAGAAGAAACAAGAGAACGATCCGTCGCGGTTCACGATTTCTCGCACACTGACTTCGCATAATCGCTTTCGAACCATACACTGTTTTGGAAAACCGATACACTCACAGAACACAATTAATAGAATTATGAGTTTCGACGCTTCTCGTAAACATACTGGCCGCCTCGAGTGTAATAACAGCTCGACAAACATTAAAAGTGTAATTGTTATATTTTAACAAAACAAATTCTTCCATCTGTGTAAGTTGGAAAAAATTAAAGAAAAATAATAGAAGGCAATGAGTGCCAAAGTAATAAATATAGGTCTTAGCCGCCCGCCATGATCCATTAGTACATGAGATATTCAAATATTAACAAAGAGAAGAATTGCTTATTTTACATGTTATTCTTAAATGAACTGAACGGACTAAATCGTCCTTTCCCTTTCAACATTTAATAATTCGACCTAATAACCATCGACAAGGTGCGAATAATGCTTGATGAGAATAATATCACCGATCATAAGATTTAGGGTCTTATTGAACCACTTGTAGCGTTTTTGCAAAGATTGCATGTTATCAATACTCCAACTTCTAAAGTAAATTTCAGAAATTTTCTGTACTAATTGCCAACGTGTCAATCGATTCTCTTCCATGAATTCCACGGATGGTTCTGGAATACTGGTTAATGGTACCCCAATTAAAAATCGTCCAGGTGTTAGATAAGCGAAGTCTTCAGGATCATTGGAAAGTGGAGAAATAGGACGGGAATTTAGGCACATTTCAATTCGCGTTAGAAGAGTAGAAAACTCTTTGTAAGTTAGAGTATGTGCGCCAACAATTCACTTTAGATGGTGTTTAAAACTTTTAACACCTGCTTCCCATAAACCCCCAAAATAAGGTGCAGAAGGAGGTATGAAATGCCACGAGGTGCCTTCTGTAGTGAATTGATTTTGCAAATTATTGTCGAGTCGGAGTTTCAAAATGAAACTTCTTTATTCTTTATCTGCTCCGTGGAATGTCGTGCCATTGTCACTATACAAGTACTGCACGCGTGCCACAACAAACGAATAGTGCTACGTAAGTTTTATGACTTCTGTTACCAGGTCCCGGAGCAAAGTGTACATTAAAATGGCCTGCGTAATCTACCCCAGTATGTGTGAAAGGGTGATTAGGGGTTACTCTAAAATCAGGTAAATTCCCATTAGTTGTTGGGAAAGAGTCGCTGTTTCTCGCGTACACTCTCAGCAATCCTTATTTAGGCCTTTAACCAGAGGACGCGCTCTTAAGATGCAAAAACGCTGTCTGATTGTATGCGAGGTCAATTGTAGACTACCATTAAGGATCTTATGTGAGCATCTGTAGCTATGATTTTACTAGGGTGATGCCGCAGTAGAATGATAGGATGCTTCTCATCAAAACTGATCAAGACATGCTGTAGTCTTCCTCCCAATCGTAAGATACCTGTAGAATCCAAAAATGGATTCAAGTTTTTCAGAGGCAAATTTTTTGCAATTGCTTCATTGAGGCTTAAAGCCTTCAGTTCAAGTGACAAGGAACTGAATTGAGCATATTTAATCCAAAATATTCCAGCTTTTTGGATTTCAAGCGCATTGAGCGAAGCAGTACAAAATTCAGGTTTAGGCTTCGGGCATTTAGAGTGATTGAAAACGAAGGTATCAAAAAACCTCTTGCAATAAGCAGTTACTCGGAGCAGTTTAGGCCAAGAGGAAAATTTAAACATTAAATCGAATGGACTTTTGATCTCACTCACTACGTGATGACTTTTTTGTACTCTCGGTTCTAGATCAGTTGACATGGAAGAATCGTGTCGATAATCAGGCCATTTTGTTGAGTGGGATTTTAACTACGGTGGGCCTTGCCACCATAAATGGTGCTTTAAAATCTTTTCCGGCGAAAGTCCCTTCGTAGCAAAGTCGGCTGGATTATCCTTAGTAGAGATATATCGCCATTTAGCACGAGGAACAATCTCGCGAATCAGTGAAACTCTATTAGCAACAAAAATTGGCCAATTTGAGGGATGCTTACCGAGCCAAGCCAAAACAGTAACTGAATCAGTGTGACAAAGAGTAAGGACATTTTCAAGCGACATAGTATCCATGAGGAACTTGAGTGTCTTAGCAAGCAAGGCTGCCCCACATAATTCTAAACGTGGAATTGACACGTGTTTAAGAGGGGCTACTTTAGATTTTGCCATCAATAAGCAAACGTGAGCATTATTCAAATCTTCACTGAGAATTCTAAGATATACAGACACGCAGTATGCTTTAGTAGAAGCATAAGCAAATCCGTGAAGCTCATAATTTAAATTAGCCTGAAGTTGACCCGTCCATCTAGGAACTCTCAGGGATTCCAATCTCTCCAAAGTGTTGTGAGAATCAAACCACTGAATCCAAAGGTCATCAGGCAACCTCTCATCCCAATCAAGGTTACGTAGCCAAAGCTCTTGCATCAATAACTTAGCCACCACTATCACTGGAGTTAACCAACCCATTGGATCATATAGCTTAGCTATTAAAGAAAGAACGATCCGTTTAGTCTGAGTCTCCACAGGAGAGGGAGTTACCTTAAAAAGAAATTAGTCAGATTCAGGATCCCAAAATAAACACAAAACCTTGAGCTAAGCATCTTCAGACAATGGAAATTCTGTAGCCATTCATGCTTTTCAAAAGGACAATCTTCTAGTAATTCTGGATCATTAGACGCCCATTTTCGCAAGTGGAAGCCACCGGCTTCTAACAATTGACATACTTGTGCTCGCTCCTCCCTGGCTTGTACTTTAGTATCCGCACCAAACAAAACATCATCGATGTAGATATTACTTTTTAGGATACTTTTAGCTCAAGGAAACTCATTTTCTTCGTCTTGAGCTAATTGCTTAATTACTTTATTAGCCAAGTAAGGTGCACAGGCGGTACCATAAGTGACTGTCAAAAGTCGATAGGCCGCCACTTGGTTATCAGGAGAGTACCATAATATTCTTTGATAATTGCAATCGCAAGCATCTAACCAAATTTGTCTAAACATTTTTTCTATATCAGCCATGTAAAGAAAACGAGGCGATCTCCAGTTAAAAATAATAGAAACTAAATCATTTAGAATTTTTGGACCAATATGCAAGTGTGAATTTAAAGAAGTATCATTAGTAGTTAATCTTGATGCATTAAATACAACTCTCAGCTTTGTAGTAGAACTACTTTCTCTCAAAACTGGATGGTGTTGTAAATACACAACTTGAGAAGATCTAGCTCTTCTTCTTTTACGAGTTCCATATGTCCGAATTTTTCGTATTCAGATAAAAAATCCGAATACTCTTGGAACAATTTTGAATTTTCATTTACTTGTCGTAGAACTTTATCCAATACAATTTTTGCTCTAGAAAATGAGGCACCGATTTTTATTGGTGGCTCATTCTTGAATGGTAACCGTATTAAGTACCGTCCATTGTTTTGGCGTTTGTGAGTCATGAAGAAATGTTCTTCGCAAAGCTTTTCTTCAGCAGTCAAGGGGTCACTATTAGGTAGCTCCTTCAAATCCTTAAACTTAGTCAGGCCCTCATGCAGGACTTCAAAAGTTATCTTCTGATGTACCGTAAGTGGGATGCTTGTCTCTGTTTTATTCGACGTAACAGGACCCGACAATATCCAGCCAAATACGGTATATTGAGCAGTAAGAGTGCCCAATACACCTTGTTGTAGGCCAGGTAATCAGCACGACCCATATTTGTCCGCGCCTAAAATCAAATCTATTTGTTGGGAACTAAAGGGGTTAGGATCAGCTAACTTTAATTCAGGCAAATCAATTTTACTTTTCCGATTAGGTCTTTCAGGTGACGTATAAAAAGTAAGATGGAGCAATACTAAGGCTTGAATAAGGGCTTTAGGACAGTGCTTTTCGGTAGGAAGTAAATTTAACCGAGCTAATTTTCTTGAAGAGCCAATATTAATTCCACCAACACCATAAACTATAGCTTTAACCTTCTGGAAACTAGGATTCAAAATTTTTATCACCCTTTCCGAAACAAAACAACATTCTGAACCTTGATCCAGTAAAACCCTAATTTTATGAGCTTTCCCATTAGCTGCTCTTAACGTAACGACTGCTATCGCTAATAACGTCAAGCTTGACAGATTTGGATGGTTATTTATGAAATGGAATGATAGATCATTTTCTGAATTCTTATTAAGTGAAACATGATTAACTCTCGTCACCTGAGCTACATTACTAGCAACTGGCACAACTGCCATTTGAGAAAGTAGAGACGTAGTTTCAGTTGATGGCATTGTAAAAGATTCAAAATTATTTACATGCAAGAAGGTGTTATGTTTTCTACCACATTTACTACATTTTAGTTCACTTGCACAGTTAAAGGGTCCATGACCAGGTGTAAAACGATTATAACATCCGTGACGGCGAGTAAGAACTTCTTTACGTGCTTCAAATGACAATGTTTTAAATTGACCACACTTAAACAATGAATGATTTCCCTTACATAAAGGGCATTTGGAGATGGAAGATGCATTATGACCCCGAAGTCCTGATAGTTTAGCATTTTTATTTTTGTCTTGTGAGCTCGTTTTAGCATTAGTTTTCGAAGCTAGTATAGCTTCTACAACGCGAATACGTTTTTCTAAGAAAGTATCGAGTTCCTTGTATGTTAGATAATCCGATTCGGAACCAATTTGCATCTCCCATTCCTTTAGCGATTGAATATCTAGCTTTTCGTCGTTAAAAAGACTAACAAATCACTCCAATGATCTATGGGACGGTGCAAATTTTTCAGAGCTGCCAGTGATTCATTAGTAGTATCGTGTAGCGACTCTCAAGTGGAAAGAAAATTAGCTTCAGTGATTATAACATGTTTCACAAGTTGTTCCGCTTCGCCTTTCAAAGAGGACTTTAGGTAGTGTAATCTAGTGACATTTGATAAAGAATCATTTTGAATAATTAGCGCATCAAACAAATCTCTGAAATTTTCCAATTCTTATAATCCCCAGAAAATACAGGTAAAGTAGTTTGCGGAAGTTTTACAGGCAAAGAATCATGTCTAACAAACTGCGATTGATGTGTACTATCACTCGGGCTAGCTGCTGGAGTAATCAAATCTAACTGATTTATTAGAAAATCGTGAGCACTTAGATACGCATCTTCTACCTGTGAAATCTTATTTTTACTAAAATAATCGATACCCTCGCGTTCCGCCGAGGTCGTTGACGTTTTCATTTGTAAATGTAAATTTTCACAGTTCTCCCATCTTTGATCCAGGAGTTCAATTCTCGATTTTACTATGGCCAACGTAATGTTGGACTTGCCTAGTTTTTAAAAATTAGTTTCAGTTCATAATATTTCCTGACAGATTTCAGTTAACTACGATAGTAATGACTCCATTTTTCTTGGAAATACTTAAAAAAGGTAAAACGTCAGAAAAATTATAAGTAATAATTTTACTTTGCAGAAATTGTGGCCAATACATAAAAAATAGTTCACCTTAGAATAACTTCAAAATTTTAAATAATTCAGAGTTACCTTACCAATGTAGAAATCTAAAATATAATTAGAATTGTCATTACATATTTAACCTTACAAAAGTAAGAGAGTGACAGCTTTAAGCTGTTGACAATCATCAGCTGGTGAACTCGTTGCTTCTTCACGTGCATGGAAGAACAGTACGACCATCGATCCTACGAAGACCCTATAAGAGGAAGTGAGCACTTGAAAACATGCTGCAGGACAACGTTATGTTATTGATAGCGAAATAATTTCGCCCGGTAGCAATTAGACTCGACTCGATTACGTCAAGTCCATTCATTGACAATATTTACACGTACGTTCTTTTCACAGTTAATTATCACAGCATTTTTGGTTTTCAATTATTGAAAATCAATGCACTAAGTCCAACCGCAGCGACTTAAGTTTGAGTTTTATGCAAAACTCTCTTGCTTTAATTTTAATAAGCAGTTAAATTTGAAGTGAGACGCGAAACTCCTTCGTCGAACGTGACACTCAGAGATACCACAATTAAGATCGCCATTTGAAATTTCACAAAGGTCACTTGCCAAATTAATTTGCACTTTTTTGTAGTTAATAAATCCTTTTCACAACTATCCGGCTCGAAGGACCATGTTTAACGATACAGAATGTTTTGCTTTATTTAAATGATTTAAAAATTAGAGTTCGTCGGATCCAAGTAAAGTCAATGAAAATTCAGCATTTTTTAAACCACTATAAAATTGATTAAAATCAGTGCAATTTGGCTGACTAAGACCTCTGGTCTCATTTACATTATCAATCAAGTACAAGGACACCAGCTTTTTAGTAACTGTATTAATCCTGAGTCATTTGTACGAAACTCTCAGAAGAAACAAGAGAACGATCCGTCGCGGTTCACGATTTCTCGTACACTGACTTCGCATAATCGCTTTCGAACTATACACTCTTTTGGCGAACCGATACAATCACAGAGCACAATTAATAGAATTATGAGTTTCGAGGCTTTTCGTGAACAAATAGCAAAACTCTTTGACATGAAAATACATACATTACTCTTCAACATAGAATTAAAAAACTGAACTTACCTTACTTATTAATATTATGGTCTCACTAATCAAAAAATATTTGAGCACAGTATTTTATTAATTAAAGATCTAATCATTAGAACTTGCTCTAAAAAATTAGAATGATATATTTTTCAACAAACCTAAACCATTAAACTCAGTCTCATGGCCATACGCCGGTATAATCTTGTTTTGAAAACAGCTGAAACGTCGACAATGTGACGTTTACAAATGGTGGCAAAAATCGGTAGGATAAGCATAAGAAGGAACCTTGTGACTGTAGATAAAGTCGAAATGGAATGAAAAGAAGATAAGATAAAAAAAGATGATTTTTCGACAAAATGAAAAAAACTTCTGGTCAAAAATAAAATTCCCGGGGTTTTCCCAGTTTCTTCTGGTTTCCCGGTTCGCTGGACACACTGATTTTCAGTTTAGGAGTGAAATCTAGATTAATTGGATTAAATTGCACAATTTTTATTACTTAAATTTACATTTTTAAATTAGAAACGAATGAAAAACAGCAGTCACAACTTTTCGATCTCGTTCTGCGTTGGCGCCTAACGCCGACATGTATTAAATGAAGGGCAGAAACATGAAGTGCGCAGGCGTGCCCATCCTTTTAAAATTACAGTAAAAATAGAGGAGCGGTGAAAAATCTATTATAAACATTAATCAGGTAATTATAAGTTATGATTAAAGTAAACTTCCTTTACACTTCGATAAAAACTGAAGCAATTGTAAGTGAAATGATATATCAAGTTCAAAGCAGTTTTTATTCAAACGACCTTCTCGAATGTTTGTTATGACGCGGAACGGAAAAAGATCCGGCTTTCGCTTATTTCTTCTGCCATGTAAAGATTTCGTTGCATATCAAGAAAAATTTTTCTCCTCTAGATTTGAAACATAACTATATTATCAATTAATCTTCTATATATATATACAGTAGGCCGCAAAAGTATTCGTACACAGCTGCACAAATTTTTAAAGTAATAGTATCGTACAAAACTTAAAAATACAAAACACTTAGGCATACTATTATCTTTATTAAACATAGTATCATATTATGCAAGCGAATATTGTCGTAAGTGTCAAAGTATATAAAAATAATAAATTCATAACTATAGAAAATTACATACATAGGTTCGCAAAAGTATTCGTACAGTGAAATTTAAGATAAAAAAATGATAAAAATTCGAAAAATTTGTCTTTAGTATTTAGTCGGATATCCTTTAGAATTAAGAACTGCAGATAGCCTATTTGGCATTGAATCTACCAATGTTTTCGTCATTTCGGGGCT
>JAAAKG020022483.1:0-17348 GCA_010014905.2 Druon quercuslanigerum | reverse complement strand
ATTTTCAATAAAATTCAAGAATTCCAAAACAAAACGATGAATTTTTAAGAATGAAAGAAAGTTTTATTTTGTATTTTCAGAAATGTAATTCAATTTTAAATAAGAGTTGTTACACTCTTAATCAAAAAGATTACTTTTTGAAAAAAAATATTAATTTACTACAAAAAGACGAATTTTCAGTAAAATTAAAGAATTCTCAATCCAAAGTGGAATTTTCAACCAGAAAAGATGAATTTTCAAGCAAAAAGATTAATTTTTTGCAAAAAATATGAATTTTCAATAAAATTCAAGAATTCCAAAACAAAACGATGAATTTTTAAGAATGAAAGAAAGTTTTATTTTGTATTTTTAGAAATGTAATTCAATTTTAAATAAGAGTTGTTACACTCCTAATCAAAAAGATTACTTTTTGAAAAAAAATATTAATTTACTACAAAAAGACGAATTTTCAGTAAAATTAAAAAATTATGAACCAAAAAGTTGAATTTTTAAGAAAGAATTTTTTTTTTAATTTTTAAGAAAGTAGTTTAACTATAAAAAAGATTTTTAAATTTTTAATAAAAAATATGTACTTTAAACAAAATTCAACAATTCTCTACTAACAAATTAAATTTTCAACTAATAAAGATAAATTAAAAACAAAGATTAATTGAGAACCAACAAAAGATTTATTTTTAAGAAATTCAAGAAATATTAACCAAAAAGTTGAATTGGCAACTAATAAAGATTATTTTTTAAACAAAAGGGGAAATTTTTAAGAAAGAAAGCTTTTTTAATTTTTTAAAAAGTAGTTTAACTATGAAAAGGAGTATTAAACTTCAACAAAAAATATAAACTTTTAACAAAAATAATAAAGATGATTTAAAAAAATAAAGAATAATTGAGAACCAAAAAAGACTTATTTTTAACAAAATTCAAGAACTCTTAACAAAAAATTTTAAGTGTCAACTGACAAAGATGAATTTTTAAAGAAAAAGGGTAATTTACTACAAAAAAAACAAACAAATGTTTAATTAATGGATAATCCTATATTATAAAACTGTATTTTCTGTACCTGTGTGTGGATCGGTATTAATAATTTTTGATGTGCCGGTATATTTTTATGGATTTTTGGGCTTACACTTATAATTTTTCATTTGTCAGGACTTTGGCGACTTTTTAGAGGCAAGTGGCCTGAGCTCCTATTTTTTCCACCCTTGGGATCAAATAAATGATGAATGTCGAATGTTGTAATATTCAGGATTAAATGATTTTAACTTTATGGTCCAATGGATTTTGATTTGAAGAAAAAAAAAACAATTTTATTTGAGCAAGATTTGAGCGGTTTCAATTCAAGAA
This sequence comes from Druon quercuslanigerum, assembly GCA_010014905.2. NCBI lineage: Eukaryota > Metazoa > Arthropoda > Insecta > Hymenoptera > Cynipidae > Druon > Druon quercuslanigerum. Next base: position 16,010 of record JAAAKG020022483.1, on the reverse strand, counting down.
CTCGGATGATTTTTGTGACTTTAAATTTTTAAAAAAATTTTAATATTGTAGTTTAACTTTCAATCCTAGTTGTTAAATTGTGGAACAAAAAGATTAATTTTTTACGGACAAAAACAAAATTTTTATCCAAATTCAAGAATTCGCGTCTAGAGAGTAAAATTTTCAACTAAAAATATGAATTTTTAAACAGAAAGATTAATTTTCTAACAATAAATACAAAATTGAAATATAAAAATTGAACTTTTTCACAGAGGATTCTCAAAATTTATTAATAATTCGTCTTTTTTGATTGTGAATAATTTTTTTCTTTGTTTTTTTTTCTCTAGGTAGTAGATAGGGACAGTGGGAATCTCGTTAGTCCATTCACGCGCGTCACTAATTAGATGACGAGACATTTGGCTACCTTAAGAGAGTCAGTTTAAAAATACACACTTTTTAGTTGAAAATTCAACTGTTTGGTTGATAATTTTTAAATTTGATTGTAAATTTTTTTTGGAAGTAAATTACCATTTACTTTCATTTTTTTTAGTTGAAAATTCATCTTTTTGGTACAGAATTCTGGAGTTTTATTGAAAATTTCTTTTTTTGTTGTTGTTAATTAATCTGTTTGTTTAAGAATTCATATTTTTTGGTAAAAAAATTAATAACTCGTCTTGAAATTTAAACTACGTTCTTAATTTTTTTCAAACTTTCTCTCTTTATTAATAAGTCAACTTCTTGGTTTAGAATTCTTGAATTTAATTAGAAATTCGTATTTTTTTGAAGGAAATGATTTTTTTAAAAATTATCTGTTTTAGTTGAAAATTCAACTTTTTAGTTATGATTTCTTGAATTTTACTGAAAATCCATTTTTTGTAGAAAATTAATCTTTTTATTTAAAAAAATCATCTTTATGGTTAACAATTTAACATATAGGCTTTAAAGTGGAACTACATTCTTAAGAATTAAAAAAATTCTTTATTTTTTTTTAATATTAATTTATGATTAAGAATTCTTGAATTTTATGGAAAATTTGTATTTTTTTGTGTAAAATAATTATTTTTGGTTAACAATTTAACAGCAGGAGTTAGCAGTTGAACTTCTTTCACAAAACTTTAAAAAATTCTTTCTTTTTTAAAAATTCAACATTTTGGTTGAGCATTCTTGAATTTAATTTAGAATTCGTTCTTTTTGGTATAAAATTTAACTTTTTGTTAAAAAATTGATATTTTTGGTAAACAACTTAACAACTAGATTTTAAAGTTGAACCACCTTTTTAAGAATTGAAAAAAAAGATTTCTTTCATAAAAATTCAACTTTTTGGTTGAGAATTCTTGAAGTTTATTAAAAATCCTTTTTTTAGTAGAAAATTAATATTTTTATTTGAAAAATTTATCTTTTTGGTTAACAATCTAACATATAGGTTTTAAAGTGGAACTACCTTCTTAAAATTTAAATTAAATTCATCCTTTTGGTTAAAAATGTAACATCTATGTTTTAATGTTGACCTACATTCTTAAGCATCAAAAAAAGTTTCTTTCTTTTTTCAAAATTCTTAAAAATTAAAAAAAGTCGAACTTTCATTAAAAATTAAGAATTCTGAACAACAAAGTTGAATGTTTAAGAAAGAAAGAAAGTTTTTTTTTTTAATTTTTGTGAATACAATTTAATTTCTGAATCGAGTTCTGAAATTGTTAACAAAAAATGTTAATTTTTAAACAAAAAGATTAAGTTTCCAGCGAAAAAGACGGTTATTTAACAAAATTCAAGGATTCTCAACCAAAAAGATGAATGTCCAAGAAAGAAAGAATGTTTTTTTTTAATTGTTTAAAAATGTAATTTAATTTCTAAAACCAGTTGTTAAATTTTAACAAGAAAAAAAATTTAACAAAAGTAATAATGTTCTAACAGAAAAGATGTATTTTTTATAAAATTCAAGAATTTTTAGTCGAAAAGATGAATGTTTTAGAAGGAAAGAAAGTTTTTTTTTTAATTATTGAGAATGTACTTCAATTTCTAAAACGTTGCCGGTATATTTTTATGGATTTTTGGGCTTACACTTATAATTTTTCATTTGTCAGGACCTTGGCGATTTTTTAGAGGCAAGTGACTTAAGCTCCTATTTTTTCCGCCCTTGGGATCAAATAAATGATGAATGTCGAGTGTTGAAATATTCAGGATTAAAGGATTTTAACTTTATGGTCCACTGGATTTTGATATGGGGTTGATTTAAAGAAAAAAAAAACAGTTTTATTTTGCCAAGATTCAAACGGCTTCAATTCAAGAACTCGGAAGATTTTTGTGAATTTACAAACTAAAAATGACGAATTTTTAAACATAAAGATTAATTTACTAACAAACGAAACGAATTCTTAAAGAAACTCAAAAATTCTAAACTAAAAAGTTGAACTTTGAACTAAAAAAGAAGAATTTTGAAACAAAAAGATTAATTTACTTCAATAAAGATGCATTTTTAATAAAATTCAAGAGTTCTGAACCAAAAATTAAATTTTTAAGAAATAAAGAAAGTTAAAAATTTTTAAAAAGAATATAGTTAATTTTTGAACACGAGTTGTTAAATTTTTAAACAAAAAGAATAATTTCTGAATAAAAATATAATTTTCTACCCAGAAATACGAATTTTGAATACAATTGAAGATTTCTCAAACAAAATTGAAAAAAAAACCAAGATGAAATTTTAAGGAAGAGATTAATTTTAAACAAAAATATTAAGTTTTAAACGAAAAAGGCAAATTTTTCACAAAATTCCAATTTCCATTTAAAAAAGGTAAATTAAGAAAAAGATTATTTTATTAAAAAAAAAACTCGAACTTTCAGAAAAATTCAACAATTCTCAACGAAAAAGTTGAATGTTTAAGCAAGAAAGAAAGTTTTTTTTTAATTTTTAAGAATGTAATTCAATTTGTAAAACGAGTTGTTAAATAAAACAAAAAAGATTGATTTTTAAAGAAAAATGTTAATTTTCTACTCAAAAAGATAAAATTTGTATAAAAATCAAGTATTCTCTACCAAAAAGATACATCTTAAACTAAAAAAGATTAATTTATTTCAAAAAGACGAACTTTTATTAAAATTTAGTAATTCTCAACCAAAAATTTGAATTTTTGGAAAAAAAGAGTAATTTTTTAACAAAAAGATTAATTATATACCAAAAACTACAAATTCCTTAAAAAACTCAAGAATTCTTAATCAAAAAGTTGAATGTTTAAGAAAGAAATTTTTTTTAGTTTTTGAGAGTAAATTCAATTTATCAAACGAGTTACTAAGTTTTTAACAAAAAAGATTAATTTTTAAACAAAAATATTAATTTTTTACTGCCAAAGATGTAATTTTAGTAAAATGCAAGAATTCTCAACCAAAAAGTTGAATTTTTAAGAAAAAAAGCTATTTTTATTTTTTTTTAAATAGTTTAATTATAAAAACGGGCTTCGAATTTTTAATAAAAATATGAATTTTCAACAAAATTCAACAATTCTCTAGCAAAAAATTAAATTTTCAACTAAAAGAGATGAATTAAATAAAAGCGTCAGTAAAATTGAAGAATTCTTAACCAAAAAGTTCCAATTGTCAACTAATAAAGATTAATTTTCAAATATAAAAAAGGAATTTCCTACAAAAAAATGCGAATTTTTAATAAATGTAATTTTTATCTGAAAAATAAGATTTTATAAACAAAAAGATTAATTTTGTAACAAAAAATATTAATTGCCTGCAAAACTCCAGAATTCTCAACTGAATTTTAACAAAAAATATTCATTTTTAAACAAAAAGATTAAGTTTGTATCGAAAAAGACAATTATTTTAAAAAATTCAAGAATTATTAAACAAAAAGTTGAATTTTCAACCAGAAAAGATGAATTTTTATACAAAAATATTAATTTTCGATCGAAAAAGATATATTTATAACAAAATTTGAGAATGCTAAACCAAAAAGTGGAATTTTCAATTAAAAAATATGAATTGGAAAAAAAAGAATAATTCATGACAGAAAAGACGAGTTTTCAGTAAAATTCCAGAATTCACAACATAAAAGTTGATTTTTTAACTGAAAAACAGGAATTTTCAAACGAAAAGATTAATTTACTACAAAAAATACAAATTTTCAATAAAATTCAAGGATTCTAAACCAAAAAGTTAAATTTTGAAGAAAGAATTTTAAAAATTTAATTCTAAACTTTTAAACAAAAATATTAATTCCTAAACAAAAGTATCAATTTTCTATCCAGAAATACGAATTTTGAATAAAATTCGAAAATTCTCAACCAAAAAGATGAAATTTTAAGAAAGAAATGAAATTTTAAACAAAAATATTAACTTTCTAACGAAAAAGATAAATTTTTTACAACATTAATGAATTTTCAATCACCCAGTTATCTTTTACCTAGAAAAGGCGAACTAAAAAAAAGGATTAATTTATTGCGAAAAGAAGTCGAATTTTCAGTCAAATTCAAGAATTCTCAACAAAAAAGTTGGTTGTTTAAAATTAATTTTTGAGAATTTCATTCAATTTGTAAAACAAGTTGTTAATTTTTAAACAAAAATATTAATTTTGTCCAAAAAAGATTGAATTTTGATAAGATTCAAGATTTCTTAACCAAAAAGATGAATGTTTAAGAAACAAAGAAAGTTTTTTAAAGTTTCGAGAATGTAATTTAATTTCTTTATTAAATTTTTAACAAAAAAGATGAATTTTTTAACAAAAATTTGAATTTTTTACCGAAAAAAGATGTTTTTTTGCAAACTTTAAAAATTTTGTACCAAAAAGATGAATTTGAAACTAAAAAAGATTAATTTATTTAAAAAAGAGGAATTTTCAGTAAAATTCACTAGTTCTCATCAAAAAAGTTGAATGTTTAAGAAAGAAAAAAAGTCTTTTTTAATTTTTGAGAATCGAATTTAATTTCTAAAACGTATTGTTAAATTTTTAACAAAAAATGTGAATTTTAAAATAAAAATATTAATTTTTTACCGAAAAAGATGGAATTTTTATAATATACAAGAATTGTCAACCAAAAAGATGAATTTTGAACCAAAAAAAGATTAATTTATTTAAAAAGGACAATTTTTCTGTAACATTCAGGAATTCTCAACCCAAAAAGTTGAAGTTTTATATGAAAAAGCAGAATTCATGAACAAAAAAAAATTAATTTTGTAACAAAAACTAGGAATTTCCTAAAAAACTCAAGAATTCTCTACCGAAAAGTTGAATTTTTTAAAAAGAAAGATTTTTTTTAATTTGTACGAAAATAGTTCCACTTTAAAAACGAGTTATGAAATCTAAAAGAAAAGGTAATTTATTGACAAAAAATGGAATTTTCGTTAAAATTAAAGAATTCTCAACCGAAAAGTCGAATTTTCAAGCAGAAAAGATGAATGTTTAAGCAAAAAGATTTATTTTCTGCAAAAAATATGAATTATCAATAAAATTCCATAATTCTGAACCAAAATGTTGAATTTTTAAGAAAGAAAGCTTTTTTACTTTTTAAGAAAGTAGTTTAATTCTGAAGAAGAGCTGTTGAATTTTCAACAAAAAATATGAATTTTTAACAAGAAATATGAGTTTTTGCAAAATTCATGAAATTATCTACCAAAAAATTATATTTTTTTTACTAATAAAGGCGAATTAAAAAAAAAGATATGAGTAAAATTCAAGAATTCTGAACCAAAAAGTTGAATTTTTAAGAAAGCAGTTTAATTATAAAAATGAGTTTTTAATTTTTAATGAAAAATATAAACTTTTAACAAAATTCAACAATTCCCTACCAAAAAATTAGATTTTCAACTAATAAAGATAAATAAAAAACAAAGATTAATTGAGAACCAAAAAAGACTTATTTTTAAGAAATTCAAGGACTCTTAACCAAAAAGATGAATTGACAACTAATGAAGAGTAATTTTTAAACAAAAAGGGGAATTTTCTATAAAAAAATATGAATTTTTAATGAATGGAAAATACATTATTGACACTCCCGGTTCAGGAAACTGTATATTTTGTACCTGTGTGTGGATCGGTATTAATAATTTTTTATGTTTTAAAGTTATAATACTTTATTAAGCATTAAAAAAAACTATTTCTTTCTTCAAAAGTCAACCTATTGGTTTAAAATTCTTGAATTTGATTGAAAATTCGTCTTTTTTAAGAAAATGACTTTTTTTAAATTTATACTTGTCGGTTGAAAATTCAACTTTTTAGTTACGATTTCTTGAATTTTACTGAAAATCCATTTTTTGTAGAAAATTAATCTTTTTATTTAAAAAATTTATCCTAATGGTTAACAATTTAAAATCTAGGTTTTAAAGTGGAACTACATACCTAAAAATTAAAAAAAACATTTCTTTCTTAAAAATTCAACTTTTTGGTTGAGAATTCTTGAATTTTACTAAAAATCCTTTTTTTTTGAAGAAAATTAATCTTTTTATTGAAAAAAATCATCTTTTTGGTTAACAATTTAACATATAGGTTTTAAAGTGGAACTACATTCTGAAAAATTAAAAAAAATCTTTCTTATTTAAAAATTCATCTTTTTGATTGAGCATTCTAGAGTTTTATTGAAAATTCGTATTTTTTCGTGTAAAATTAATCTTTTTCGTTAACAGTTCCCTGCCAGGTTTTAAAATTGAACTACTTTCTTAAAAATTAAAAAAATTATTTTTTCCTAAATTCAACATTTTGATTGAGAATTCTGGAATTTTATAGATAATTCGTATTTTTGGTAGAAAATTTACCGTCTTGTTTCTAAATTTATCTTCTTGATCCACAATTTAACAACAAGTTTTAAAGTTGAACTACTTTATTAAGAATTAGAAAAAAAAACATTTCTTTTTTCAAAAGTCAACTTTTTGTTTTGAAATTCTAGAATTTGATTGAAAATACGTCTTTTTTGGAAAAAATTAATTTTTTGTTTGAAAATACATCTTTTTTAGTTGATAATTCAACTTTTTAGTTTAAAATCCTCAAATTTCATTAAAAATTCCTGTTTTTCTGGTAGTAAATTACTATTTACTTTCATCTTTTTAGTAGAAAATTCAACTTTTTGATCGAGAATTCTTGATTTTTTTAATAAATTCTTCTTTTTTTAGTAGAAAATTTATTCTTTCATTTAAAAATTTATCCTTTTGGTTATAAATGTAACATCTATGTTTTAATGTACAGAATTCTGGAGGTTTATTAAAAATTCGTTTTTTTCTTAAATAATTTTTTTCAATTTATATTTTTCAGTTGAAAAATCAACTTTTTAGTTGAGAATTACCGAGTTTTAGTGCAAATACATTTTTTTGGTAGAAAATTCATCTTTTTATTTAAAAAATTCATCTTAATTGTTAACAATCTAACATTCAAAAATTGAAAAATTCTTTCTTTTTAAAAATTCAACTTTTTTGATGGAGTATTCTTGCGTTTTATTGAAAATTCGTACTTTTTTGTGTAAAATTATTCTTTTTGGCTAACAATTCCTCAACTAGGTTTTAAAATTTGTCTAATTTCTTAAAAATATTTTTTTTTTAAATTTCAACATTTTGATTTAGAATTCTTGAATTTATTGAAAATTAGTATTTTTGGTAGAAAACGTACCTTCTTGTTTCGAAATTTATCTTTTTGATTAACTATTTAACAACAGGTTTTAAACTTAAACACTTTCATAAAAATTAAAAAAAAAAATTTTTTCTTAAAAATTCAACTTTTTGGTAGAGAATTCTTGAGCTTTATGGAAACTTAATTTTATTTTTAAAATTCTTTTCTTCTCTACTGTTAAAAAGTTTTAATAAAAGTTCGACATTTTTGGTAGTAAATTAATCTTTTTGTTTAAAAATTAATCATTTTGGTAAAAAGTTTAACAACTCGCCTTTAAAATGGAACTTCGTTCTGAAAAATTCAAAAAAACTTCTTCCTTGCTTCAAAAGTCAAGTTTTGGGTTTAGAATTCTTGAATTTGATTGAAAATTGATCTTTTTGGTAGAAAATTAATTTTTTTAAAATTTATCTTCATAGTAAGTAATTTAAAATATATGTTTCAAAATGGAACTATAATCTTTAAAAAAATTTAAATTATATAATTTTTAAAAATTAAACTTTTTGGTTTTAGAACTCTTGAATTTAATTGAAAATTCGTCTTTTTGGAAAGAAATTAATTTTTTTTAAGTAATATTTTTTGGTAGAAAATTATTCTTTTCATTTAAAAATCTAGTTTTTTATATAAAAATTCAACTTTTTGGCCGAGGATTCTAGCATTTTATTAATAATTCGCCTTTTTTATTATAAATTAATTTTTGTTTAAAAATACATTCTTTTTAATTGATAATTTAACTTTTTGGTTAAAAATTCTTGTTTTTTTTTTAAATCCTTATTTTTTGGTAGAAAATTAATTCTTGTATTTAAAAATTCATCCTTTCGGTTAGAAATGTAACATCTGTCCTTTAATGTTTTGACTACATTCTTAAAAGTTAAAAAAATCTTTCTTTTTTGAACATTCATCTTTTTGGTACAGAATTCTGAAGTTTTATTAAAAATTCGTTTTTTTTTTAATAAAATGATTTTTTTCACTTGACATTTTTTTAGTTGAAAATTCAACTTTTCAGTTGAAAATTCCTGAATTCGTATTTTTTGTAGAAAACTTACCTTTTTGTTTTAAATATTTATGTTTTTGATTAACAATTTAACAACAAGTTTTAAACTTAAACCACTATCTTAATAATTAAAAAAAACATTTCATTCTTAAAAATTCAACTTTTTGGTAGAGAATTATTCTTGAATTTTACTAATAGTTCGAAAATTTTATTAAAAATTAGACTTTTTTGGTAGTAAATTAATCTTTTTGTTTAAAAATTAATCATTTTGGTAAAAAAGTTTCAACTCGCATTTAAAATTGATTTACGTTCTTAAAAATAACAAATAAACTTCTTCCTTTCTTCAAAAGTCAACTTTTTGGTTAAGAAGTCTTGAAAGAATGAAGTCATGAAAAAATTATTTACATGGTTAGCTATCTAACTTATAGGGTTTAAAGTGGAACTTGATTCTTAGAAATTAAATTCTTTCTTTTTTAAAAATACAACTTTCTGATTAAAAATTCTTGAGTTTTATTAAAAATTCGTATTTTTGTGTATAAAATTACTCTTTTTCGGTTAATAATTTAAAATGTAGGTTTTAAAGTTAAACTACTTTCTCAAAAATTAAAAAAATTCTTTCTTTTTTAAAAATTCGACTTTTTGGTTGATAAATTCTTGAATTTTATTGAGAATTCGTATTTTTTGGTATAAAATTTATCTTTTTGTTAACAAAATTGATCTTTTTGGTTAAAAATTTAACAACTAAGTTTTAAACGTAGACCACTATCTCAAGAATTAAAATTCAAGAATTTAAAAGTCGTATTTCTGGGTAGAAAATTAATACTTTTGTTTAAAAATTCATATTTTTAGTTAAAAATTTAACAACTTGTCTTTAAAATTAAACTACATTCTTAAAAATTAAAAAATTCTTTCTTTAAATTTGAACTTTTTGTTTCAGAATTTTTTAATTTTATTAAAAAATTCGTCTTTTTTGTAGTAAATGAGTCTTTTTGTTTAAAAATTCGTCTTTTTTAGTTGAAAAATTAACTTTTGTGCTGTGAACTCTACAATTTTACTGAAAATTCGTCTCTTTAGTAATAAATTATTTTTTTCCATTTATCTTTTTTTATTGAAAATTCCACTTTTTAGTTGAGAATTCTTGAAGTTTGTTATAAAAATATCTTTTTCGATAAAAAATGAATATTTTAATATTATATTATATTATAACTTTTACTTTCTTCAAAATTGAGAAAAAAAGTGTTTCTTTTTTAAAATACAACTTTTTGGCTGAGCATTCTTGAATATAATTCAAAATTTTTTTTTTGTAATAAATTAATTAATATGTTTGTTTAAAAATTATTCTTTTTTTAGTCGGAAATTCACCTTATAAGTTCAGAAGTCTTTAATTTTGTTAAGAATTCGTTGGTCTTTTTTTGGTAGCTTTTTGTTTAAAAATTATTATTATTGTTTAAGAATCTTACAACTGGGTTTTAAAGTTGCACAACTTTTTAAAAATGGAGAAAATTTTATTTTTTAATTAAACTTTTTGGTTGAGAATTTTTGAATTTGATTGAAAATTCGTCTTTTTTAGTGGTTTTTTAATTTTTATAGAAATTCGCTTTTCTCGGTAAAAAATTAATCCTTTTGTTTCAACATACGTCTTTTGATTTTGAATGTGAACTTGTATGTTGCAAATTCTTTTTTTTTATTAAAAAAATTACTTTTATAATTCAAAATTTACATATTCCACTTTGTTCAAAAATTATTCTTTTTAAAGTGAGAATTAGGTTTTTTGTCAAAATTGAATAAGTCTGAGAGTTTAAATGGTATAAAAAAAGGTTTCAAAAAAAAAAAAATGATCTTCCAACTAAATGGTTTCTTTTAGCCAAAAAAATATTCTTACTCAAAAAAAAATAAGAAATAAATTTTCGTTGAAAACAACAGATTTTCAACTAAAAAATGAATTTTTGACAAAATAATTGAATTTTATACCAAAAAAGATACATTTTCAATAAATCATTTAAATTTTTAACCGATAAAGATAAATTTACAAACAAAAACTAGATTAGTTTAATTTGCAAATAGAAAGATAAATAAAAAACAGTTTTTAGACAAATTAAATAATTTTTAACTAAAAATATAATTAAAACAAAAATGGAATATTTACATCTTCAGTTAAAGAAATTAATTTTCAACTAACAAGAAATTAATTATTAGCCAAAGAAATTGAATTTTAATCACAGTGATGAATTTTCAACCGAAAATATGATTTTTTGTACCAAATAGTGAAATTTTTAACTGTTAAGATGAATTCTTATAAAGAAAGCGAATTCTTAACTGAATATGGTTTTTTTTAACCAAAGAAATAAATTTCTGACAAAATTTTCAACTAAAAAAATCAATTTTCTACCAAGAATAAAATTCTTTAATTTGCAGGTAATACAATCAATTTGCAACCAAAAAAAAGAAAGGGATTTTCATCTAAAAAGATAGATTACATTTTTTGAAAGTTTATTTTTATTATTAATAATATTCAATTCGAATAATTCTGGAAAGTGACGGTTTTTTCAAAAATATTCTAATTTTCTTCAATTTTTAATTCGAGACGGGTCGCAGTTGAGTACTGTAAACAAATAATGTTGTTTAAATAATTAATTATAAATAATAATATTCGTTTATAATAATGCTATAAAATTAGTATTTTCAAAAATTTTCCCCTTTTTGTCCAAGATTGAATTAGAGTGAGGTGAATAATAAATTAAAGTTAAAAAAGTAGATTGTTTGAACGATTTATTATTATTTTTAATGATATTCGATTCGAATAATGCTAGAAAGTAGCGTTTATAAAAATATTCCAATTTTTGTCTAATCTACAATTAGAGGTTGGTGAGACTCGATTATTTTTAAAGAAAGTAATTGTTTATTGTTATTGTTTTAAATACTCTCTCAAAATAATGTTAAAAAACTACACTTTTTTTTAAAAGTTTCCACTTTTTGTCCAATTCTCAATTAGTGTGAGGTAAATCATATTTTAAATTTTAACAAAATTAATTGTTTAAACAATTTTTTATAATTGTTAACAATATTCAATTTGAATAATCCTCGAAGGTTACTGTTTTTTTAAATTTTCAACTGTTTGTCTACTTTTCTCTTAAAGTGAATTAATAATTAATTTAATTCAGCAAAAGACAGGTGATATTTATAATAAATTGTTTAAACAACGATGATTGTTTACTTGCATTATTTATTACCTCACTAAGTTAAAAGTGAACCAAAAGTTAAAAGTTTCAGAAAAAGCCGCTACAAGAAGAGATATTTATAAACAATAATAATTTGTTTAAATAATTATATCTTGGTAAATTTAATTAATCAACAAGTAACTCAAATAGAAAAATAGACAAATAATTAAAATTGCAGAAAAAACTGAAGCTTTCTACGATTAGGCGAAGAAAATATTATTAACATTAATAATAAATTGTTAGAGGAATTGTTTTATTTAACTTTGATTAATTATTGTTTTATCAAAATTAAAAATTGGACCAAATTTTTAAAATTTCAACAATAAGAAGTTGCAAATATCTAATTTATATATAATAATAATATATCAAATAAATTTAATATGGAATAAGACAGCTATGAACAATAATTATTTGTTTAAAACAATTATTTTTGCTAATTTAAGATAAATATTAAATTTCTTCTAAAATATTAAATTTTGTCTTCCCCTTTCACTTACAGTAAATAAACAATTAAATACAGCATGACAATTTGAATAAATTATTATTGATAACATTATCTCTTTCTTCTTTTTTAATATTTTTTTCGGGTTATAATCCATATTACATTTTTTAAAATTATTTTGCTTAACTTGTAAAAAAGCCACAACTATCTAGTATTACTACAAAAGAAAATAATTGTAATCGGTAATAATTTGTTTAATTAATTATATAAGTTAAATTTCATAAATTATTACAAGAATCTGAGTGAAAAGTAAACAAAAAGGTAAATATTTAAAAAAAATCTGCAACGTTCCAACATTATTCAAAGAGAATGTTATTCAAGATAATAATAATAATAATAAATAGTTTAAACAATTTTTATTTTTATTTTTGTGATTTAAACTGCTTTTATTCTAAATTCACATATTTTTTGTTGAAAAATGAACGATTTCATATTTTGTTGATAAATTTGGGTTTTTATTGAAAAACTATAACATCAAATATTTGGTCATAAATTAAATTTCTGATTTTAAAATGTATGCATTCTCGTTTTGAAAATTAAATAACTTAAAAAAAAATTAAACTATTTGATAAAAAATGAACTTTTTTGTTGGAAGCTGATATTTTTCGTTCAAAATTATACTACTTTGGAAAAAACTTAAACTTATCGCATGATTAACTAACAGATGTTTTTTTAATAAATTAATTTTATTCATTAAAAAATCAACTGATTGTTTTAAGTTAAAAGCCCAATATTTAAAATTAATTGTTTTGTTGAAACTTATTGTTTCTTCCTGGAAAGTTCAAGAATTTTGTAGAAAATTAATTAAGTAATTAATTAAGTAATAATTAGTTTTTGTTTAAAAATTCACTTATGTGTTGAAAATTCATACATTTGGTTAAACATTAAACTATTTACTAAAAAATTTAACTATTACGTTAAAAGTTTGTTCTTTTGTATGTAAAATTATATCTTTTATCTGATAATGTAGCTGTTACATTTCTGGTAAAAAAAGTTACTTTGTAAGTTGCCAATTTAAACATTTAGTAGAAAATTCATGTTTTTTTTTTAAATTTCCTCGTTTATAATTGAATTCCACTAGTTTAAATCTTTTTTCCGGGTTAAATGTAATATTTTTTCTAAAACTTTCGATTTTTTAGCTTAAAAATTAAATTTTCTTAACAAAATTTAATCTAATTGGATATAAAATTGTTTTTTTTTATTGTAAATTCATTTAGTTGGTGGAGTATTCAATTATTTCGTTCAAAATTCCTCTTTTGCATTTGAATTTAATTGATTTAATTAGCTTTCTTTATTATATATTTGAATGAATCAAATTATTTGTTAAAATAACGCCTCACTTCAAAGTCAAAAGAAATTTGTTTAGTGTTAGTTTAGGAGATATTGGCGAAGAAAGGGAAGGTGAAAGTGATAAGTAGGAAAAAAAGAGGGAGGGAAAGTAAGGGAAATTATGGGAGGGATATTGGCGCAAATTTTAAAAATCGAGGGGGGGGGTAGAGTAAAAGATGCTAAGTGAGGTTTGCTAGAGTAGAATAAGTGTTGGGAGATTTTTTATGATATAGGTGACTTTAGGAGAGGCGAAGTAGAGGAGAAGTGATGAGCGACAAGTGATGAGTGATGAGTGATGAGAGATGAGATATGAGTGATGAGTGATGAGTGATGAGTGATGAGTGATGAGTGATGAGTGATGAGTGATGAGTGATGAGTGATGAGTTAGGTACCAGGGGATATGAGAAGAGGGGTTATCTCATCTAATTCCCATTTAGGGCGTGCACCTCATTGAAATATTTTCTTCTTTTTTATAAAAATGATATTATTAAAAATGAAGAATTTTTTTGTTCAGGATTATTACTTTTTCTACATGAAAATAAACAAAACAAAAATTAGAGGCCTCTTATTTCTACAATAGTAGCCTGAGTGGGATGTTTTAAAAACCTTTTATTGAAGTTTTAAGAGACGTTAAGTGTAAGATCAAAGTTAAGATAGTACATAAAGAGTCTATCTCTTTGAATTCGTCATTAGCATAATAATTTATGTCCGTCCCTTTTTAATGGTCGCTTCCAGATCCTGTAATTTGATTAATTATAGGAACCACGTGAGCGTAATAAGCTGACAAGCTTATATCTTTCTCTTTTTTATTGCCTCCATCAAAACGTCAAGTCCCATACATCGAATCCGCTCTTCAACTCGAGAAAAGAAAATATCGCTACCAAACCGGTGCACGGGGCACTTTAGCGCGCGTGCCTTTCCGAGAAAAGGGTCTTATTTTTCTTTTACCAGTGGCTCAACCCGTTCCTCACGAATATTTTTCGCGGCGTCAACTATTAAGAAAAAGTATCGCATTTCAGTAAATAAGGCAGCGATTCGTGTCATGGGAGCCGAGGGGTGAATATTATTCCTTTCCTCTTACACCGCTGCTCTATTTTCCCTTTAAAGTCCCATCAGTCAAAAATTCATGGCAGAATTGGGGAAAAATACCGGAGGATCACTTGATTTTTGAGTGTAGGGTTAGGGCTCGGGTTAGGGTGGTCTAAATAATTTTTTTATAATTTCCAGGCATATGACTCCCAAATTTGTTCGTATTCACACAAAAAATAAATGCTTTTGAAAAAAATGTTTCCAGGTTTCGTATTTCCCATAGGAAGAAAAAATATTTTGTAAATTTTATTTATATCATTAGTATAATTTATTATTGTTTATAGCTATTTTCTTTTAGAAGAGAGTCAGGGAATTCTCTTTTTACCCCCTCCTCACAGTCCCCCCTACCTCTCCCATAACTTCCCCAATTTTCATTATTCTATTTCGAATACTATACTTTACATTACTTCCATACTACATCTCCCACTACTTCCTTTAGTTCCCCGCTACTTCTTTCCTTACTCCCCCTATCGTAATATCCTTGTACTAACTCCCTAGAGTTTCCGTTACTTCCCCACCCTTTTGACTGCCGTTCCTATACTCATTCCCACTTCCTAATACCAATACCCTACCTGCTCTTCTTTTTATTTACGTTTCCTCACTTATACTACTTCCTCTTCCTCTAGTTTTCTTTTTCAGAAGTCCCTTACTATTCCTATTATTCCTTTCTTTACCCCGCCACCCATCCTTTACTACCTTTCTCCCACTTCCCCTACCCTAATCACCCTCACTTCCCTTATCCTAATTTCCTTTAGTTCCCTTAATCTAATTACCCTCACTTTCCAACCACCACTTTTTCTACTTCAGCCCTCTCTACTTACTTCACCAAACTTTTATCTACTTTCCCTCACTTCCTCTACTTCTCCCTTCTCTACTTTCACAAGTCCCTACTACCTCTATCTTTCTTTCTATACTGCCCCTCCCTTCTTCAACTAACTCTCCTCTGACTTCTCTTACCCTAATCACCCGTCACTTTATAACTACCCCTGCTTCTACTTCTCCCTTCTCTATTTACCTTTTCCAAACGTCTCTTACAGCTCTTTCAATTTTTTCAGCCTCACTTCCGCAATACTTATCCCGTCGCTCCCCCTTCTTCCACTCTTCTCACTTTCCCTACTTTTCCTTTAATCACTTCCTCTTCCCCTTTCTTCCCCTTAATCTCCTCCTTTTACTTCTATCCGTGAAAAAAGTGCAATTAAGGGACTATATATCATAACCGATTTCTGAATAATTTTTTACATTCTCATCAGAGAAGGTATTAGATTTGTGCAAAATTTTACCCCCCCGCCCCCCTCTCTCCTTCCAATCTCA
>JAAAKG020022472.1:0-20204 GCA_010014905.2 Druon quercuslanigerum | reverse complement strand
TAATTGTTTAAAAAATAGTATTTTATAATTGGGTAATTTTGTAGCAAGAATATTTTATAATTAGGAACTTTTCGGTCGGGAACTTTCTAATTTGACAATATTATAAACTGTTCAGGAATCTTATTATAAGGGGATTTTATTATTCGTTAATTTTCCAATTCGGAAATTTTATTATTCTAGTATTTTATTAGTCGGGAATTTTATTTCTCGGTATTTTCCAGTCGTCTCAAAAATTAATCATTTAAGGTCCCTAAAGTACCCTATTTTCAAGATTTGGTCACTATAGATACTCTATTTGAGTCAGGCACTGTCTATCGGTTTATACCTATTTTTGAATTATCTTGTATTCTTTGAATTATTTCAGGGTATTTATAAAGGCTCAGAGAAATTTTTAATAGAAAGCAATAATTTTATTGAATTTTTAAGATTTTAGGCTATTTTTAAAACTTAAGGCATTTTCAGGAGCTTTTAATTTGAAGTATTTTAGGGAATTTTAAAAGATTCCAAGGATTTTTTAATATTAATTTTTAAAATTTGAACTGATTCTTAAGCTTTTAAAATATTATAGGATAACATTTTTTCAAGAATATCTAAAGATATGAAACGATTTTACAAGGCGTATCAAGTTTTAGAATTTTTAAAAAGATTTCACGTTATTTTTAAGATTTCCAAGGGTTTCAATGATTTTAAAGGATCATAAAACTCTCAACGTATTTTGACATATGTTCTATTATTTAAAAAATATCATCATAGAGTATTACGAAATTTTATAAATATTTTAGTCTTTAGTGCATTTTAAAGAATTTATTTATGAGAAGTGAGATATTTTGTAGGGTTTTAAAGATTCCAAGAGGTTTGGAATTCATCCTGAATTCTCTTGAATTTTATAAATTCACTGGACGATTTTTTAATTCACTTGAATTTATATAAACTTACTTTTTTCTATTTAATTCAATGGATTTTTTTAAGTTTTAAAAGTTTTTATTTAATTGATCCTGAGGATCAATTGATAAAATGGTTAAAGTATTTGAAATATTTAAACGTTTTTTTTTTAAATTCCTTGGAATTTTCAAAAGCCTGACAAAATTTTAGAGGAGTGTAAAGGACTTAAAATAATTTGGATTATTTTAAAAGATTACAAAGAAATGTTTTTATTTATTTTAGTAATTTAATGGGATTGAAAAGGACTTGAAATACTTGAGGGTATTGTATAAGCTTTTCAGGCGTTTTCAAATGCTTTAAAGAGTTTCAAGAGCTTTCAAAATATTGTAGGAAATTTTAAAAGTTTCCCTGAAATTTTTTATTTATTTTAGTAGTTTGAAGGCTTTTAAAGACTGAAATATTTTAGGGTATTATAAAAGATTTTAGGATTCCAATCTTTAAAATATTCAAGATATTTAAACCATTTCTAGGGATTTTAATAATTTTAAGGGATTTTAATATTTTAATGGATATTAAAGATTTTTCACTAGACATGAGGGATTTCGTAGGGTTTTGAAGATTTTAAGAGGTTTTCAAATATTTTCTACAATACATTTGTAATTCTCCCTGAATTCTTAATAATTTATCATAAATCCTTTTAAATTCTTCTAAATTTTCACTCAATCCTACCCATTTCAAATAATTTTACTATTTTTTAAAATTGTTTTCAATTCTCATGATTGCTTTTTAAATTCAGGTTGATTTTTTTAATAAATTTTATCTAATTCTTCTCATTCCTTTTAAATTTCTAAAAGTCACTCAAAATTTATTGTGATCCATCAAATTTTTTTCGATTTTCAACATTGTTCCAATTCATTTGAATTCTTTTGAATTTATTTTGAATTGTTTTGTAATAATTAGTGACTTCTTGTGTTAGAAATTAGTACACTTTCAAAGTATGGAAATTTTTCTTGGAATGCACTCCAAATTCTTTGAAATTCTTTGGAATTCTCTTGAATTTTTTTTAATTCACTTTAAATATTCTAAATTAATTTAATTCTACTTAATTCAGTAATTAAAAAAAAAATTTTTATTTAATTGATCCTGAAGTCTATTAACCTCCCCTTGAATTATCAGGCATTTCATCAAATTCTTTACATTCTCTTGAATTTTTCTAAGTTTATTTTAAAGTCACTGAATTCAATTAGTTTTTTTTTAATTGTTTAAAATTTTTTTGATTTATTTTAATTCATCTTCAATTTTTATAAATTTAATTAAATTCTTCTCTTTATTCTTAAATTCCTCGACATTTAATTTAGTTTTACGAAAATCAATTGAATTTTTTCATTTTTTAACATTTTTCCGAATTTGAATTCTTTTGATCCAATGAGCGTGACAAAAAGTACCCTTTAGTGCCTATATTTTATCCTATGAGGACTGTGATATCTGTAAAAAACCTGGAATTGTCATGGATTTTTTTTTGAAGATTTGTCTAAATACCTTGTGTAATATATTTTATTATTATTCCCGCTTTTCTAAAAATGTAAACACAAATTCCTTCTTTCAACAGTTTTAAATCATCCACAATGAGTTCCTGGGAATCAAAAGACAAGCTCGTCTCGAAAGAAATCCTAAAAAACGAATCCTTTACAAAAAAACCGACTGAACGAGCAGTTTGTCGAATTCAAATCGCCAATGTTAATCTGACTGGCATCACCGTCGCGGATTTAAAAAAGGAACTTCACAGCGACATCCTCGATGGATCGCCCGAGAAAATTGTCACCCTCGGGAATTCCTACGCAAAACTCGATCGGGAAATCGAGCGAGCAATTAAAACCATGTTCATGAAGGAAAAAAGTCTAATAACAATCCGACTTCCTTCCGTGGCAGAAATCGGAAATGAAGACGTCCTCGTCAAATTCGAAATGACCCTTGACAGTTTTGAGCCTTTCAAACCCGTGTGGAATTGGAATCCTAATGAAAAATACGAAATTGCCCTCGAGTACAAGGAAACTGGGGTTTGTCTTTTTAAATCTGCTCGTTACAAGGAAGCTTTTTTCATGTTTTCGAAAGCCTGCAAAATTATCATCACTCTGGAGCCGCTAAGTGCACTCGAACTGGCGGAAAATTTATTGAAGAACCTTCGAGATTTGAGGATCGTTCTTTACAATAACATGGCAGAGTGCCACTTAAATCAAAAAAATTATGAACACGCGATTTCTCTTTGTTGCAAAGTTCTTGACAAGGACGGAAATAATGTTAAGGCTCTTTATCGACGAGGAGTTGCCTATGGAAATTTGAAAAATGTCGAAAAAGCTTTGGAGGATTTTAAAAAAGTGCTGATTATCGAGCCTAAAAATTCGCTCGCTAGGGAGAAATTTAATTTGTATAATGAACAGTGGCAGCTTGAGAATAAAAGGTATGAAACAATTGTAAAGCGGATGTTTGGGACTGAGAAGTAGATTTAAAAAAAAATCTTAGCGGTTTTTCCAAATTGGAAAGGGTCGGGTCGATTTTTTTAAAGAGATCGTTACAAAACGTTGCGGATTTAATTTATTTTTAAAACTTTGTTTTATGATTTTTACGGTCTGTGATTATGTGATTTTCAGTTCGTTTTTGATTTTTTTAAACAAGTTTGACTAAGGTATTTTTTATCTTTTATTATTTTTCAAACAATCAGGGTTTTATTATACTTGAGTTAAAAAAAATTAAGACTGCTTTCATGTAATATAGATTAAACTCCTTATTTACAAAAAATTATCGTAATTTCTAAGTAAAATATTGTTTCTTTTATTTTCAGTAAGTTTATTATCTGGTAATTTCTTGCCTTGACTTTAAGTAGTTCTAAGAATGAAAATGAGATTATTTATTCTGTCTTGACTGCAGATTAATATCGTTTTAGATGATAGGATGATATAAATAATAATTAGATTGATATTTATAGAATAGGACTAGTAGAAATAAATATTTTTTGTAAAAGACTTTTCTTTCGAAAACTTCAGTTCTTACATAAATGAATAAAAATCAATATTTCTTACATTTTCTGGACCATTATTTCAAAAAATTTTATTTTTTAAGAATTAAAACATCTAAATAATTATTTTAGGTATAAAAACAACCTTACAACCTTAGATAAATAATGTTAATGCAAGCAAAATGTTTATTTATAAATTTAATATAAACACTTTTACGGATAACAGTTATACAGAATTTTATAAGGTGTCATTTTAACCTAAAACTAGAAAAATTTTATTTTCATTTAAGAAAACTAATCTTCAATCAAGAAAAAAAAATGTTCAACAACATAGTTGAATTTTAAACAAAAGTGATGAATTTTCGATTTACAAAAAAAATGAATTTTTAACGAAAATTGAAATAGTTTGAATAGTTCGAAGTTGCGAATCCTCAACCAAAGCAGACTAATTTTTAACGAAATAGTTGAATTTTCAACCCAGAGAGATTTATTAGTCCATAAAGAAAAAAAGCTCATCCAAAATGTTGAATTTTCAAGCAAAAAAAACGAATTTTTCTGCAAGAAGGTTGTGTTTTCAAGCAGAAAATTTGAATTATTAGAAAAAAATTCAAGTTTGAACCAAAAATATGGATTTCCGACCAAAATAATTGAATTATCAGCCAAAAATGGCGAATTTTGAACATAACAAAAGAATTTTGAATCCAAAATATAAATTTTTTTCAATGAAAGACCAACTGTTACCAAATACATGCATTTTTACCGAAAAAAGATAATTTTCTACTAGAAATAGAAAAGTATAGTTTTCAGTTAGAAAAATAAATTAAAAATAAATAAATTATCAATTAAGGAATTCATTTTTCAACCAAAAATAGAACAGTTAAATTTTCAGTAAACAGAATGTATTTTTATGTAAATTTGAGCGATTTTTTAATAAATTGAATACATTTTTAACTAAACATTAAAAATTTATAAAAATATGCAATAGTCAAATTTTCAGTTAAAAAATAAATTTTAAATTAAAATGATGTACCTTTAACCAAATTAATGAATATTAAATATAAAGGGTTAATTTTGTGCCAAAAAGATAAATTATCATTAAAACACATGAATTTTTATCTAAATGAGAAAAATGTTCAACAAAAAATAGAATAGTTCAATTTACAGTAAGAAAATACATTTTTAACTAGAGAAAAAGAAATGAATTTTCAATTCAATCAAATCAAATTTCAACAAAATAGTTCAATATGCAATCAAATAGGTGAACTTTCAACTAAAAAGATTAAATTTCTACCAAAAAGTTCAACTTTCCACAAAAAAATGAAATAGTTACATTTTCAGTTAAAAAAAATTATCAAAAAAGTAGAAAAAATAAATTTGCAACCTTTTAACCCAAAAGATTAATTTTCTACCAAAAAAGTCAATCTTAAAAAAATAGTTTTCAAGTAAAAAGATAAATTACCAAGAAAAAATTAAATACATAGATAAAATGTTCATATAAAAAAATGAATTTTGGACAAAAATGATGAACCTTTAACCAAAAGAATAAATATTCCACCAAAGCAATTATTTAAAAAAAAACACAGTTAAATTTTCAGCAGAAAAGAATGAATGTTCTGCCAAAAAGACAAGTTTTCCTCAAAGTACATGAGTTTTCAAATAAAAACGATACATTTTCAACCCAAAATAGAATAGTTCAATTTGCAGTAAGAAAAATAAATGTTTAAAAAATAATAATTTTCAACAAAATAGTTCATTTTTGATTCAAATAGATGAACTTTCAACTAAAAAGATTAAATTTCTACCAAAAAAGTTCAACTTTCCACACAAAAATTAAATAGTTAAATTTTCAGCTAAAAAAAAATTATCAAAAAAGTAGAAAAAATAAATTTTTAACCAAAAAGTTGAACTTTTAACCCAAAAGAATAATTTTCTACTAAAAAAGTCGAACTTAAAAAAAAAAATTAATTTTGAAATAAAAAAGATAAATTACCAAGGAAAAATTGAATACAGTTACATTTTCAGTTTAAAAGATTAATTTTTAACTAAAAAACGAAAAGATTTAACAGCAAAATAGTTACATTTTTAGCCAAACAGATGAACTTTCAACCAAGAAAAATAAATTTCTAACAGAAAAGTTAAATTTTTCACACAAAAATGAAATAGTTTCATTTTTAGTTAAAGAAATTAAAGTTACTAAAATGATAAATTGTCACATTAGAAAAAATGAATTTTTAACCCAACAGATTAATTTTTTACTGAAAACAACGAAGTTTTAACTAATAGGATTGTCTTTATACCATGAAAGATGAATTTTACAAATACTTGAATTTTCAACTTTAAAGATTCTACATAAAAAAACATTTCAACAGAAAATGAAATAGGTAAATTTTTAGTTAAAAATGGACTTTAAACCAAAGAAATCAATTTTCAACCAAAATACACATTTTTGACCAAGATGAATAATATACTAGAAAAGATTAATTTTTACAAACAATATGAATCTTTTGACAAAGTAAATAAATTTTTAATTAAATATTTTAATAATAAAGGGAATTTTCAACTTAATAGTGAACTTCAACCAAAGAAATGAATTTTTATTTAAAATTATGAATCTTCATAAAAAACCTTACTCAATATTCAAATTTCCAATAAACTACCTAGATATTCAACTAAAAAAGATACACTTTCAACCAAAAATAGAATAATTAAATTTTCAGTTGGAAAAATATGTTTTTAACCCAATCAAAAAAGTGATTGCAGCATAATAGTTTAATTTCCAATCAAAGAAATTATGTTTAAAAGAAAAAGATGAAGGATTGACTAATAAGATTACTTTTATACCAAAAAAGACGAATTTCCAACATAGTAGATGATTTTTCTACCAAAAAAGATAAATTTTCAACGAAATAAATAAATTGTTAACCATAAATTAGGCAGTTTATTTTCAGTAAATAAAGTAATTTTCTACTAAATCAGACCAAATGAAACTTGTTTTTAACGTAATAGTTAAATATTCAATCAAACAGATTAATTCTTAACCAAGAAGTTTAATTTCAATTTCAAAAAATAAACTTTTGACCAAAAATGTGGTTAAATTTTTTGTTGAAAAAAATGGTTAAATTTTTTGTTGAAAAAAATCACTTAAAAAATTAGTTTTCAACGAAACAGTTTAATTTTAAACCAAAAGGATCAATTTTATAACAAAAAAGATTAGTTATTCAGAAAATACATAAATTTGCAAGAAAATATTTGAATTTTTAAAGGACTTCTCTACCTGAAAGTTAAATTTTCAACCAAAGAGATGAAGTTTTAATGAAATTGATAAAGAAGACTTCACCAAGAAGATAAAATTCTACCACAATGGACGAATTTTAAATCAATCATGGACTAGATACATTTTCAGTTAAAAAAAGTTAATAAAAAAAATCATTTTCATGAAAATAGTTCAATTTTTAACAAAAAAGGGTTGTAAACTAAAATGGTCAACAAGAACATTCTTTTTAAGAATGTTCTACTATCAAGTAAGTAGTTGAATTATTAATAACAAAAGATTTTAATTTTTATCCAAAAACAGATGTGATTTTTAACCAAAAAATATGCAATTTTTACTCAAATCGATAAATTTTCTACCAAAAAGTGCGAATTTTCAACAAAAGCAAGTGAAACTCAAGTTCAATTTATGAAAAAGTTCCTTAACTCTCAGGTTTTCCCTAATCAGTTTTAAATCCCCTGACATTTCTTGAGTTTGTGCACCATCCTGATATGTAAAGGAAACATTAAAGGAAATTACTGGAAAAAATAAAAACGAATACAAATTTAAGGAAAACAAGAATAAAATGACTTTATTCATTAAATATAAAAATACACATTTATTTCCACCCACGATCACTTACACCACAGCATCAAACACACCGCTGTGATTTTGTGTACAGAGAGCGTTGCATTCAATCCAAATTAAATGAAAAAAACAGACCTATCTTTCCAACATTTATCTCTTCAGCAACGAGCCTGGACAAAAAAATCAAATTCAACATTTCCAAAAACCTTATTCAAAGAATTTTTTAAAACCCCCTTTTTATAATTTATAAAATATCAACCACAAAGATAAATTTTCTTGAACATCACAGAAAAAAATTCGCATCGAAAAAACTTTTAATTTGAAAAAAAACAATAACAATTTCCTCGTATTTTCTACTACAAAAATCGAAGCAATTTTTGAGAAAAAAATCTTTAGGCCAAGCTCTCTGCATTTCCATGGCACTTTTGCTCAAATGCCTCTGAACATTGCATTACGAAGTTCACACTCGAAAAAAATTGACCTACACAATGCGAGAACATCCGGTTTACATCGTCGATTTGTAACTTCTTGATTGCCCCTTAACTATATTCTATTTTTTACACTATTTTGCGTTAAATAATATTTAATTCTGTTACGTAGTCGCCGTGAAAAAAATACAGAGTAATGTTTAATTGTTTTAGTAAAAATTAAAACCGTCACCTACTTTTTCGTTAGTTAGTATCTCTGCTTTCCTCGATACCTAAATTAATCTATTTCTAGGTTTATATGCCACAACGCTTTTGTATTATGAGAACAAAATTTTCGATCTGCCCTCTTGAGATTCTTTTATCCTGAGAAATGCGAGTGATTTTTTTTTAATTATGATTTCAGTTTTTCTTGCCTTTGCAAATTTAAATAACTTTATTTTTTGTTTATAAAATCCTTCAAAATATCCAAATTTCTCGAGAGCGCAGATCGGGGGTTTACTTACGATACACAGAAATTAATCGTAGAAAAATTTGATATATTTACACTCTATTCATTCACGAATTCTCCAATCGATGTTAAAATTCCGAAAAATATTTAAACTCAATTTCCAAAATTCGACTGAAAAGCAGTGTTCCGATTTTTTCATCGATTGGGGATCGTTCCATTTCTTACGGTCGACTAACGGCAAGATTCGAAACAACATTTTATCCCTTAAAATTTATTATTTAAATTCTACTTCAATTCAATCATCGGTCCTTGGTGCAAATTCTTCCACTTAATAGACTCTCAAATTCAGTTTGAAAAACTCAAAATCAGAATCTCAGCTGCCTCTCTTAATAATAATGTTTATTCTATTATTCTGACCCAATAGTTCCAAGTTAGTGGCGCTCTTGACACTGAGAAAATCTTCAAGTGATTTCTAAAAAATTTGAGGACGTGGTCCATTTATTACAAGAGTTTGTAATACATAATCGTAACAAGATTCTGGCACAAAAACATGATGTATTTTCTAATAAGTTATCATCGAAAGCTTCTTAGAAAATCATTATAAATATACGATAATACGTAACAAATACGATCGTGGATTAGAGAATGTTCTTCCTCAAGTTTCCGAATTGAGCAAATTACGAAAAGTCTAGAATATCTCGTTATTTCCAGTACTTGAACTCTTTCTTTGCTCTTTTCTTTTCTCTCTTTTCTTTTTTTTTTGCTTTTTCCTCCTTTGCTAATATATAACATTGCTAGATTTAAAATGTATCATGCGATGTAAAAATTTTAAAAATTCACTCTCGCTATACGAGGATTTCTTTTTTTTCTTCTCAATAACAGGATAATATATTAATCTAATTATTAGTGACCATATAATAGCAATAATAACCCGCGATCTTCAACAATCTAACACTGATTTATAATCAGAGTTTACTGTACATTCGAAACATCGAATCCTAATATAAAAGTTAACTCCCCACTTTTAGCCTTCCTTTTTTTCTGAACGCTTTTATGTATTTTCATTTTAGTTTCTCACTCTTTATCTTCTTTTTCTTTTGTTTTCCAAGTATTTTCCAATCTATTTTCCACGATTTTTTCCGACACAAACGCGTGGCACTGTCTGCAGTTTTCTAGCGCACTTAAAATTGTTCTAAGCGGAGAGATCGTGATTGATCGCTAAGTTTGTTTCATTTTACCATTTGCACTGACTGTTGCATTCATCGTGGAATTTGTCGCGAATTCGGCAGCTTGAGCCACTGCAGATGTCACTGATTTCTCAACAAATTGTTGGTAGAGCGGCTTCATTATCTGAAAATAAAATTGGTACTTATTTATTTGAAAATTCGAAAATCAAAATGTGCTACAGTGAAAAAAAAACTTTTTGACGAGACATATAGTAGAAATTGTACGTTTTTAGGATGGTGAAAAAGTTCGACTTTCGTTCTTTGGTGATTAAAACATAATAATTGGTATTTACAACATAAAAATTAACTGTTTTTATTGACATTTATTTATTTTTTTGCTGCAAATATCAACTATGGAACTTTTCGTTGAGAAAACAACTTTTTTTATCGAAGATTAAGGGAATTTTGGATAATTTTTTAGCTACACTTTTAGTTAAACTTTTAATTAACAAAAAAGAATTTTAAATTATAACAAAAAGAATTTTCTACCAAATAGTTGATTTTTACTAAATTATTGAACTTTCAAGAAAAAATGAAATATTTTCTATATACAACAGTTGACTTATTAGAATAAAAAATGTGAAATTTTGAACAGTAGTTCATTTTACGCCAAAAAAAAACGAATTTCGAAAAAAATCGAAAATTTGTAAGCGAAATTTTTTCGACTCACGCATTGTAAACTGAATGATATAATTTAAAAAGATAAAAATTCAACTACTTATTGATGAAACTGTTGTAAGAAAACTTTGACAGATTTTTTTTTCGTAAAATTTGTAAAATTCCCGGTCAAGAAATAAATTAAATTTCATTTTCTGGCTTCGTCAAATTTCCGGCCATTTTATTGAAAATTCGTTTTTAGAAATTCAACTATTTATTTAAAATGTATACTTTTGGGTTGAAAATTTAAAATTTTGCAGGAAATGTGTCATTTTAGCTTCAAAATTCATCTGTTGGGTTAAAAATTCAACTATTCGGTTAAAAATTCATTTTTTAGTTGAATAATTTTAGTCAAAAATGTATTTCTTTGGTTGTAAATGCTGAAAATTAATTTATCACGTTGAAAATTCCTATATATTGATTTAATGCAACTGCTATTGATTACAAATTAAATTTTTTTCCTGGAAATATGAAATATTATACTTATTATTGAAAATTCATTTTTTAAAGAAAATTCATTACTTTAAAAATTCATGTATTTTGTTTAAAAATTTGTCTTATTAGTTAAAAACTTGCTTTTCTTGAATAAAATTTAATTATTTTTATCACAAGTTCATCACTTAGGGTTAAAAATTCATATTTTTGCGTTGAAAAATGAAACTTTTTGCAGGAAATTCATTTTTTTGGCTGGAAAATTCAATATTTCAAATAAGATTTTGTTTTCTTTATTCACTGTTAATTCTTTCTTAGTTGCAAATTATATTCTATCATTCAAAATTCCTCTTTTTAAATTTCGTTAAAAAAAATTAATTTTTGTGTGGAAATATCAACAGATTTATCAGATTTATCATTTTGGTTTAAAATTTAACTATGTTGTTGAAAAATCCCTTTTTCTTGGTTTGAAAATTATTTGTTTTAAGTGAAAATTTTATTCTATTTTTTAGTACACCTTTTTATTTCCACGTGCTCTACAGGAAGGTTTAAATTATTATCTGTACAAATACGACTTTCGATTATTGGTGATAGATCCCTCCTAATTTGCTTGTTTTCCGGAAAAAGAAAATCTGTAATTTTTTATCTTTTTTTTAAACGCTAACCCGATTTCCTGGGCTCTTAAAAATTAGCATTTCTGTCAAATTCATACTAGACTATATTTTTTGGAATTTTTTGTACATAAATGATTTTTAATCAAATAGTGAATTGTTTCTAAGTATTTTTTAAATAATTCTGAATTGATTGAACAGTTATTACTTATTAAATCCTTTTTCCTCGCGTAGGTCGTAAAAAATTATTATCTTTCGTTATAAACGATATCAAGTTGGTGAATTTCAAGAGTAGTACTTCTTGTTTAAAATATTTGGTAATTATTTAAATCATTTTATTCCTTTGTAAAATCGTGAAGTTAAAATTAAAATTTATAATTCTAAAATTGTGACCGTTTATATTACAGAAATTATCAGAAATTATTATTTTTTAATTTCAAATCTTCCTTTAGCATTATTATTCAATTTAGAAATGTTTTAATGAAATATTTTTTAATTTAAAATGATTTATTTATGTAAATCTTTAACTAAAAATTGGGCAATTTTAGGATCTTACATTCAAACTTAAAATAAAAAATAGAAAACAATATATTGCTATGAATATGATTTCATTTTTGGAAATTGTACAATTTTAAGCTTTTCAATTTAAAATTGCTCAATATAATCAATTTATTATTTATTAATTTATTCAATTTATCATTCATTTATCAATTAACCTTTAATCTTATTTAGTTAATTCGAAATTTACATATAAATTTATTAAATTCAAAACTGATTATTAAGGTTTTTAATATGAAAGTCTGAAATATTTCATAGCGAAATGGTCCTGAAATGTCGAATATTTGAATTTGAATGTAGAATATTGTGAAATTCAAAATTCGAAACTTCCACAAATTAATCTAGAAATTAATTTAAGAAAAAACTTTACTTTCAAGGCCTCTAATATTAAACTGTTTAGGAATTGTACATTAAACACTATAATTTTAACTTAAAATTATAGGAATTGTAAAGATCATAAATATGTTATTAATAAGTATAAGCCTAATAAAAAGTGACTCATTTTAAAGTTTAATTATTCTAAACGATTTGAAAATTATATAATTTCTAATTGGAAACAAATGTATCACGGTAAAGTAAATTTAAATAATAAAATTGTATTAGTATTCATTATTATTATACATAATTATTATATAAAATAGAATGTTTGAATGAGACCCTAATTCGTCATAGAAACACAAGAACTTGAATGAGAAAATGCATGGACATGGAGGAAGATAGAGAGGTATGCTAGGACAGAAAAGTGTGGCGACAAACATTTTACAAAAAATTCATGAAGAAGAGTTTTAACTTGGTGTGATCGGTCATTTCCCGGTGATTTCACGGTTTTTCTCGGTTCGCAAACATATTTGACGCCAATGAAATATTTAAAAAATCTAACTCTATTCTAAACATTTTTCTATTTAAATTAATAAACAAGAAATTAAAGCATTGAAAGTGGAACTCTTTATTTTAAAATATTAAAATTGAAGTTTAAAAAGTTTTTTAATTCAAAAATTGTATATTCAAATGCTTAATAATCTAAACGTATAAAGTGGAAGATACTAACACTTTTCAATTGAACAATTTAAAACGAAATGCAGATAAACTGTAAAATTTAGAATTTTTATAAATTAAAGAGTTCAAAGATTCAGATTAAGTTCCAAAATATAAATCCAAGTTAACATTTTCAATACTCTAAATTCAAGAATCAAGCAATGAACTTAAAAAAATTTCAAAATTATATTATATTAAGTAATTTTAAGCTAAACACATTGAAAACTGAAAAATAGTTTATTTCAACTCAACAATTCTTAAATTAGAATTTAAATTATACTTTTATTTTAAACAGTTTAAGCATCCTTGGAAAGCTTTGAAATTTTATTTCAAAATGTTGAGAAATATAAGTGGGTTTAAACTTTTCGAAATTTAAAATCATTTTTGAAATTTTTTCGGAACTTTTAAATATATTTTAAAATTAACTGATTTTTCTACAACTTTTAGAAAATCCAGTAAATTAAAAATAAAATCCTTAAAATTTGGATTTAAAAATAACAGAACACTTATTATTTAAAGAAAAAATTAGAGTAATTTTAAGAGATATTTAGAAGCTTTAAAAAGACTCAAATTAAATGTAGAACTTGAAATGATTTCAAATAATTTAAACGATACTCACAGCCGAATTTAAAACAAAATGTAGATTTTTGCAGATTTTAAACAAAAAATTTAGAATCTCTTTAAGAATTGTGAAAGGCTTCAAAATAATAAAAACATTTTCTTAAGATTCATAGGGAAATTGAAAATGATTTTTCATTTTGAAGAATTATTGAATAATTTAGACTAAAACAATATTTTTAATTTAATAAAAGCCTTTAATTACGACTTTATTATTATGGAGCTATTTTTAAGTCGAAAATAGTTTATAAACTTTAAACGCTTTTAAATTTCAAATGTTTAAACCTTCAAGACTGTACTTTAATTATTTAAAAAACTGTTGAAATCGAATTTGTTCAGATTTTTATTCTGAAAAATTATAAAATTCCCGGTCGTTAATCGTGTAATTAATTCTAGAAAATAATAATTTTTTACGATTGTAAGTGTAAAAAATTGTTGGAACAAACGAAAGCTGTTTAAATTATTGCAAAATATTGGTTTAAAATTCAAGAGTTCCACTGTGAGTACTTTAATTTCTAATTGCTTTTTAATTTCTTCATATTATGAGCAAAAAACATTGGATTAAATAAAATGTCTTTAAATTATAGTCAAATGTAAAAAATCGGAAAAAAATGAGAAACTTCGTAATATTTTCGAATGTAACTTCGTGTTTTTCTACTTTAAAACGAAAAAAATTGAAATCGAATGAAAAATGGTGAAGTTATGAATTATGATATACATGCACCTACCAAAAAATGGCTTTTTGAAAATAAAATCAAGATTC
This sequence comes from Druon quercuslanigerum, assembly GCA_010014905.2. Classification (NCBI taxonomy): domain Eukaryota; kingdom Metazoa; phylum Arthropoda; class Insecta; order Hymenoptera; family Cynipidae; genus Druon; species Druon quercuslanigerum. The sequence continues at coordinate 5,695 of JAAAKG020022472.1, read as the reverse complement.
TAAGGGTAAATGAGAAACTTCGTATATCAGACTTCTTTCAGTTCCATTAGACCTACTATGTCTCGTAAAAAGTAAATCCATTTTTTTTGTGATACAGTGTTAAGTGTCCAAGAAATTAGGCACTTGGGAAAAGAATAGAGGTTTTGAAAAATATTTGCTTGCCCAAATTCAAGTTGACAGAATACGATTAGCGCTTTAAGTATGTATCCTTTTTGGAACGGAGATGGGCCTGAGTTGAAAAAAATAAACCTTTGTAAAATTCAGTAGACAGAGAATTTTATTTCAGGGCACTTTTTCAAATTAGTATTTTCTTTTCTTCCCGTTCTGATTGTGCATTTAATAAAATTGTTTAAATAGAGGACCGCCACCTAATTCTACGAAAAATTTCCGGTTTTTGGCAATACTGTCAGATTATTCGAATTTTTACATTTAAGGATTACGAAATTACTAATTTTTAAAGCATTTAAACTTAGAAAATTGAAATATAATAATTTAATTCATACAGGGTCAAAAATTGAAAAGCTCAAAAGGCATTCAGAATTTAATATTGAAACATTCGAAATTTTAATATTTTTAACTCAAACAATATTTAATTTGAAATTGAAAGCCCAGAACTTTACACACTGAAAATGTAATCTTCGGCCGTCAAAATTTAACAAATGTAGAAAATAAATTTGTTTTCCAAAGATTTTTCAATTCAAATTATTAAATTTTGAACATTTTATTTAAAAATGGTTTGATTACAAATTAATTTAAATTTAAATGAATAAATTGTAATTGACGCACTGAGAATGACAAATAGGTAAAGCCCACTTGAAGGAGGCCTGTTGTAAATCATGTTCTTTGTAACTGTTATTGAAGGCCATCGCCAAGTGGACTTTACCTCGTTGTCGTTCTCATTACCTAAATTGTTTTTTTTTCATTAAAAATTGTTTAGGACTTAAATTTTGTTATGCAAATGAGTCGTTAAATTTGAAATTTTTAAATTCAGATCAATTTTAAGGCAACATTAAAAATTTTTTAACACTTTCGTCACATTGCATAAGTTTGGGCAATATGAAATGGAATCCGAATATCTTTGAATTTTTTTAACTAAAGCTTTTTTATTTTCCATGCTTTCAATATTCAAAATTTTTTAATTTCAACTACTAAATTCTGGAAATGAACTTATAGGATTTAATATTTAAAATGATTTATTCAGACTTTAAGGTTTAGGTTTATTTTAAAATTTAAAAAGTAGCTTTCTTTTTTTAATTGCTAAGAATTTAAGGGTTTTTAAATTAATCATAATTTTTTTTAAATTTCCATTGTTTTTAATTTGAAATTGTACTACTTTAATTTAAAAAATGCTCAACTTCAAAATATTGAATTTCCCATGCTTTCAATACTCAAAATTGCTTAATTTTAACTATTAGGGTTTATAAATTGTAAATCAACTTGTAGAATTTGAAATGATTTAATTTCGAAGGTTTTATTTCAATTTGAAATTAATTAATTTTTAATATTTCAATCAAAAATTGTTCAAGTTTAAATTATGTGAATTTTAAATTTTCCATGTTCAAAAACGCTTTTAATTAAAAGTATTTAATTTCAGGGGCTTTTATTAATAATTATTTGTCACGTTTTAATTTCTACATTAAAATCTTTCGAAATAAATAATTTTATATTGTCAGAGCTTGTAATTTTACAAATTAAAAACAACAATTTAGATTCTAATGTCATTTTAAATTTCAAGTGAGAAAAACTACTCAATTTCGCTTCTTTTAATTACTTTTGAATTAACAATTGTTAAAAGTTTAATTTATTTCTAGTCATTAAAAATGTTTTTCTTTTCTTTTAAAATTTCAATTTTGCATTTCGTTTAGAATTCCAAACCTAAAATAACCTCCGTTTCTAATTCTGAAAAATAATATCTGATATTTTACAACTGCAATGTTACATTTCCAATTTTAAAAAAACTAGTAAATTTCGGAATTTTCGATAAATTTAAAATTGCCAATTTTTAAAAATTAAATTTCTTTCTAGTTTTTTTTTTTAATTTCCATTTTCCATTTAAAAGTGAAAAGTACTGATATAACAGCAAAGTTTCAAAAAAAGATTAACAACAGAATTAAAAAAGGTTTTTTTGGACTTTAAAAAGATGTATTTTTATCAGCACATCTTCCTTTTCCGCATCAATTTTTCTACTTAAATGAAAACTGTATTAACCGAACAGAAGTTTCGTTGAGAATTCATATTTTTTGGTTAACAATTATATTATTTTGTTTTTCTTTGTGGAATGAAAAATCTTTTTTGATTGAAAAATCAACTATTTTGTTAAAAGTTCATCTTTTTGTCCTAAAAATTCAACAATTTGGTAGAAATTAACTTTCTTTCTTGTCTAAAAAACGTTCTTTGATTGCAATATCAACTATTATATTTTTTATTGAGAATTATTCATTTTTTATGGTACAATATTTTATTAATTGGTATAAAATATAATTATTTTGTTAAAAAATCATATGCTTAGGTTGAAAATTCAAATATTTGGTTTAAAATTAATTGATTGTTGAAAATGTATATTCTTGTGTGGAAATGTCAACTTTGTTGTAGAAAATTTGTATTTAGCTTGAAAATTCCATAATTTTGTTAAAAATGTTTTTTTATTCAATAAATTCCACTGTTTTTTATTTAAAATTAAAATCTTTATACTAAAAATAGAAAAAAACATATTTTTCGTATGAATTCAAATGTTTTTTTACATTTGAAATTACTATCTTTTTGGTAAAAATATCAACTATTACTGAAAAATCAAATATTTTGTTAAAAATTCGTCTTTTTGAGCGAAAATGAATTTTTTTTTAGAAAATTCATTTTTTTGAAAATTTAATAATTTGGTTAAAAAAACAGTATTTTATTAAAGAGATACTAAAAAAATAAACGTAACCTTTTTTTTATTTAAAATTAAAATATTTTTTGTTAGAATATCATATATTGCTGAAAAATTTGGTCAAAAACTCGTCTTTTTGGGTTAAAAATTCATATTTTTTTTTTGAAAATTCGTTTGAAATTTAACTATATGACTAAAAGTTAAAGTGGCTTTAAATATATTTTTTTCGATGGTTAAAGATTCATAATTTTAGTGAAAATTCCGTGTTTTTGATAAAAATGTAATAAAATCATTTAAAAATTCATCCTTGCCATTGTAACTTTAACTTGAAGCGTTTAAAATTAAATTTAATATATTATAAACAATAAGTTTATTCAAAAGAATTTATTCTTTTTTCGTGAAAAATCTGCTTATTTTACCGGGTTGTAGAACACAAGGGTCTATCAAGCTATACAAATCTCGATTTAATTAATAATCAAATAAATCGTTTAGGAATTTGTGATTATAATTCTTAAGAAATGAATCAAATCCTTGTAAAAAAGGGGAAAATGCTCAATTATAGAAGGGAATTTTTCGCAATTTTAGGGGAAAAATAGGAAAATGGAAAAAAGGGGAAAGGCTGTGAAATACAGGACGAGGTTCCATACCTTTTCGAGTCTCGATTTTCCCCTAGCGCTTGATATCGTTCAAAGGGATACAAAAATATTAAAATAATCAGCAAATCAATAATCATGGTAATGCAAAAATGCTAATGTAAATCAATGCAAAAGAATATGAAAATCAGTAATTAATTGTCACTGGCAGAAATTACAGCACAGAAAGAAAGTTACGAAATTCAATCGTACGTGGAAAGGGCGCACAGTGGAACGAAATAAAAAAACGAGGTTCAAAATGACATTTAAAACGCAATTATACACCGTTTTAAGATTTTTTGGTGTTGAAAAATTCAGGAGATGTGAATTCGTTTATATAATTTGTTTATAAAATAAAGAAATATTAATGTATAAAGAAATTTTGTCAGGAAAAATCATTAGCAATATAATTTTAGCAAGGTCAGAAGAAAATGCGATTTCTTTTCCCAAAAACGCCCAAAATATTAATTTTTTATATAAATTGTTTATATAATTAATTAATAACATTTCATCTTAAATTTTAAGGTCCATGTATTATCCTAAGTATAAAAGCAAGCAATTTGAGAGAATAAATATACTTTGATGACGAATAACCACTAATGTCGATTATTTGTTAATACAATTTGTCTATAACAATTAAGTTTTCTAGATAACATTTTTTTTCTTTCTTATACCTCTGTGCTTTGAATCCAAGTGACGAAAAGCATACCACAAATTTTGAATAGGAGATTAAAAATGCAATTAAAAAACGCGATACTTTTTTCATTGATTCCATTAACATAAAAACCAAATAAACAAAAATTTAAAAAAATTTCCTAAGCATTTTCTGAAAAATTTGGACGTGATTTTACAAAAAATTTGAAATCGGTGCACAATTGCGTTTTAAATGTCATTTAGTTAAGAACCTCGTTTTTTTTTATTTCACCCTACTGTAGGGTTGTCATTAATACACTCCAAGTCCCATATAACAATTTCGGGGGTTGCCTCGCACTGGCCTTGTTACTAAATCGGCACGCTCGAAATGTAAACAGGCAGAGCCATCTGAACAGTTTTAAATTGGATGGCACAATATTGCGCAATATACTCGAGTGAGTACTCGCGCAATAAGAAACTGTGCGAGTCAGCAGTTCTATTAATTACAAAACCGGACAGGCTTCTATGGGACCTGAAGTGTAATATAAAGTGCACTTGGAACCATTCGTATAAACTTAATCTGAAAGTAAAACAGAGGACGAGTAAATTGAAGGAGATAGAAGAAGCTGGGATCAGATGAGGCGGTGTTTTCGAAGGTGAGAATAGGCAAATACATAAGCGGGTATCATAAAAAGTGACAAAAATATCGAGAGGATCAGATATCTGATTTTGTGAACGAGATGAGCGCATTGCCAGGCCTGTTGAAATAGAAAAAGACCTGGTTAATCTGTGCTCAAAATTGGTCAAGATTTTATTTTCAAAACGAATTGTTAAAACAGGATTGCTACGAAATCTTCATTTCGAAATTCCCCGACTTTTGCCTGACCAATTTATAATTTTCTGTGACCGATATAAATTTTTCTGTTAGGTATAAAAACAACCTTACACCTAAGAGATAGTTAATGTGCATGGAAAAAATTGTTTCGAAGTTTATCTTAAAGATTTTTGTGAAAACAGTCATGTAGATTTTATAAGGGGTCACCCACAAATTACGTAAGACGATTTCGGTGAGCATAATTTTAGTTTACATAATCAACTTAATATCAACTAATATCTTACTGATGACAACTAAAAGTATGAATCTTCAACGAAAAAAATAAAGTTTTAATCGTATAGTAGAATTTTTAACCAATAATGTAAATTTTCTACAGAAAAAGATAAATATTTAACAAAATCAATTAATTTTCTATTCTTTACCAAAAACTATGAATTTAACAAACAAAAAGACTTTAACTTCTTACAAAAAATTAATTTCTAGCTAAATAGTGGAAATTGAATAATAAAAAAAATTATAAACAAGCAGATTAATTTTCTAAACAATTGGAAGTTACATTCTGAGTAGAAAAGCTTATTTTTAGCCCAAAAAAAATTTCAAAAAAATAGTAAAATTTACAATCAAATAAATGATTTTTCATCCACATAAAAAGAAACATTTTTCATCAGGAGGATTAATATTCTACCACAAAACACAAATTTTAAACAAAATTATATGCATTTTTTA
>JAAAKG020022461.1:0-20204 GCA_010014905.2 Druon quercuslanigerum | reverse complement strand
AAATATAAATAATATAATATATAATATATTATATAATAATAAATAATATAATGAATGTAAATAAATATAATAAAATATTACGTATAAATTTATTTATTTTTTCTGATTGATAAACTTTTCCTGGTCATATTCTTATTCTTCAAAATTTTTCAATACAGTAAAATAATAAGATAATCTTTTTTTTAACAAAAAGCCCCTAAATATAAATATTTTCCCTTTTTTCAGTACAAAAGTAACAGTAATATTTGAATCTAAAATCAAAATCCTCATTTTTTGCAAAAAAAAACACTTTAACTTTTTTAAAATAAATCATTACCTTGACGAAAAACAGACAATTTTTTCTTCTTGATACAGCCCTTAGAGCAAAAAATAATTTGTTACAGTGCGATATCGTCACACTAAATGTTTATTTTCTCCTAACAAAATTATTTTTTTGGATTGCACATTTTTGTCTTACTCATAATCACTATGCCTCGAGAGCTAGTTTAAATTTTTGTTTTAAGTCGAAAATCTTGAATGATTTAATCGGCATTGGTTAGCTTTCTGATCAAACTCATTTTCTTTGAATTTGTCAACTTAATGTCTCGGGAGTAAGTTTCTATTTTTTGCCTAAACTAAAAACTGCACTTTTTGTTGCGATCCAAAGCCAATCCTGTTGTAATTTTAGGTTTCTGTCACTTAGAGATTTTCAACATCTACGTTCTGTTTTTCGAAACTGAAAATATTTTTCTAATCAGACTTTATTGGCCTCAATTTATAAATACTTCAGCTAAGAATTGGTTTTTTGTTTTATCCCCAAAAGGTGATTTCGATTTTACAGAATATTTTTTCGCTGTCCTGAAAAAATCTGATTTTGTTGGTTATATAGTTTTGTACTGCTACCATTTAGTTTATTTAGCTGTTAACATATCAACTCAGTTAATACTTTTACTCTATCTTCTGAAACAAGCATTTTTCCTATTTTACTTATAGCAGAGGAAATGCTTTCGAGGGATAGTTGTTCATTAAACTGTGTCAGTTCTTCAGTTTCCACTACACTCAGGTTTAAATATACCTAGAGATAATTAAGTTCTTCTTCGAAAAACGGGGCTGAATTGGGTCAGATCTTGGAGATCGATTTCCTTTGGGAATTAATATCCTTCTTTTTATAAATGCTTGTATACGAGGTTTAAATAGAAAATCAACCAAATTACTCTTAACTGAATGCAGAGAACCGTATTTTTTGTGGAAATCGTGTTGCAGAAAGGCTTTTTAAGCAAAGAATGCGAGGTTTGGTCCTGAGTTGTACTTTTTATAGTTACCACAAACGTTGGATCCATTTCTACATTGTCAATTATTAATTGATTGGTAGGGGATCTCGGAGACGCCCCCTCGGGAATAATGTCCTCCCTATACACACTACTAGAAATTTCTTCCGCCTTAATATTCCTTTGAACTTCATCATTGTCTAACTTTTTCCTGATTGGAACCCGATGATACCTCGTATATTTTATATGCAATTTTTTCCTAAGTGTCACTGTTTTATTTAAGGATGTCTCTTGGTGTGAAGCTCGAGAAAAGGTGATTTCTCGGGATGTTTTTTTACGAAAAGAAAGTGGCATAGCGTATCGCTGATGAATCATTCCTATTGTGTACGCGATATCGTCCGAAATTTTCAACTGAAACAGAAGTTTAAAAGAAACCAAAAATAAAATTATTTTTTTACGTTTTGAACCCAAAAATGAAGTTTTAACTCAAAATGTTAATATTTTGTTTTTGTAATTATGAAAAACAATTAATTTTGCATAAAACTGTGTTTCGCAGAGAACAGTTTTCAATACTCTACAAAATAAAATTTGAATCAAGTAATCGTGTACACAAGTTACAAAAAAATGATTTTGAAATGAATAAGGAAATAAGACCCTGCAGCATGCGCGGCCTATCACACCGAAGGTTGACATTTCCGTGCATTTCTAGCTATATCTTCTGAATTACTTGGAATTCAGGGCTGAAACTTTATAGAATTGTTGACCGAGAGTTTTGTGACAGATTAAGGTAAAAAAAATCGACTTTTTCGATTCGTACCAGGAGACACCCTTAAAACATTTGTTAATGTTGTAGCCTCAGAATTACTCTCAATCACTGATACAGTTCCCACAGTTTTTCAAAAAAAACAATTGCATCTTATGCACTCTGAATTGTTCGTTTTCTTAACTTTAGCAGACATATCGATTAGTCTGTAATGAGCATTAAAATGTACGGGGAAACACAAACGTAATAACAAAAAGGTAGCCAGTATAAAAAAGATATAATATAAAATAATGCAAGAGAGTTAACTACTTTAGGTCAAATTAATCATATATACTTGGACGAAAAACGTGGTAGGTTTGTGCAAAACGATATCATCAAGGACGTGGCTGCAAAGCAAAAGAACGCGATTTCTAAATAAAAGAAGTGAGAGAGAACGGAGAGAGCGTTTACTTTTTCCGCCGACTACTTGAATAAGACACCTGTGATACGTCTCAAAGACGTATACTAATGTCGAGGGCATTTCATTCAATTGATTGCAATAAGACCAAAATACTTAATTGTTCAATAAAGAGCATCTGAAAGCTTAAAGTCTTCCGAATTCAACGATATGATCACTTTTAGCACAATTTTTTTCAATAGTTAGAAGGCAAAATATACCAAATTGGATTTTAACTCTCTTTTTTCAAGGTTTGTCAAGATATTGTTTCAACATTCTTTAATGCAATAAAATTTTTTAAGTTCTGGATTAATCAATTGTATACTTATTACGGAGATTCATTTACAAATACTTTATCTTGAGAAAAAATAAATATTCGACGCCGTTTAATGACTGTACATGCGTAGTTTAGTGATATGTGTGGAGTTTAATAATTACATTTATTATAAGGTCACTGTTACCGAAGAAATATAATTTACAATATTTATTAAAGTAATCAGCATTATCACGTGGAAAAGTGGTAGAAAAAGAACGTTTTTATCACAATAGTAACTCCAGAATCAAGTTAACTTTTGTGAACAGATAAGAGTCAAGGAAGCAGGGGCGTTTCATCGTCTTAGAAATACAATTCACAGAGTGAACAAATTCAAATTCAAACATTATGTATTGAAAAAATTGAACATTACATTATTAAGTGTAGTAGAGTTAATATGCAAGTTAAGGGGCAGAAATTAGAAAATACGTTTCCCTTCCCACAGGCCGCTTTCAGATCTTGTTAGGATCGAAAAAAGCGCTTGGTGCATTTCTAGCATCCTCATCCCGTTAAACCCTTCTTTGAGCGATTTATACGGGTTGTAAGAAGAAATATTTCAACGACCCTTGTGGCTCATATATTAACGTTTTGGTCTTATAGACGGAAGTTAGCGATTAAAAATTAGTTAATAATTAATTAAATTAATTAAAAGTGATTAATTAATTAATTAATTAAAGTTAATAGTTAATCTCTCTGCCTCCAATTGAGAGGTTACGTGCAATAACCGGTTATAGGATTCTAGCGCTACGTTCTGTTGCGCCCTCAGAGCTTATAAAAAATGTTTCAAATTTTAATTTTAGAAAAATATATGTTAATAAAAAATTAAGTGCGAATCTTTTTTCCTCATAAAAAATTTAGCTTTTGTATTTTGTACAATAAGTAGAAAAAACTAGTTTTGCACCAAACCGAAAGTTAAATATTTTTTTGAATCCAACTCACGCTCAGTGACTGAATTTTGAGAATTTTGTAATAAAATGTACAGCGATTACGCTTTGTACTGTGCGGTACCTTTTTGGTGCCGTTAAAAAAATATGATCGTTTTACTTCCAGCGTTGCAGATGCTCGCGCGTAGTCTAGATAATGTGCGCTGGGATAATCGAGTGCGCCTGACGGCTTGTTGTAACTACACAATACAAGTTAAATAAATTCTAAAAATGATATTTTCATATGAATATATTATATTTTACTTTTCAAACTTATTACGAAATTATGGTAGACATTCCTCAAAGAAACTTTAAAATAAGACAAAGTGATATTGCCACCAATCTAAAAAATTCGGGAATTGACGTGTTCGTTAAGGGTAGCAGTATTATGCTGGAGGACCGTCAGCCTCATAGGACTCCTTTATAGGAAAAATAGCTTCAAAGCCCGAGAAGTCTCAGTCGAAGAGTCGTAAACCTACTAGGCCTGGTGAGGCTTAGCAACTTGCAGTAAGGAAAGAAATCGCTCACGGCTTTTCCATCGACAGGTTTTTTCTGCAGTTACGAAGGTCCAACAAGATGCAAGAATTCGATTGATGAAATCAAAGACTCTTTATTGAAATGTAAATGTAATAAATCGCCTAGTAATTTATTACACCTAGTATTTCCGAATGGATTTTCGCGCTGAACATAGGGGTTGCATCCCCTAAAAACGGCGTTTTTAGTCATTTAAAAAAAAAGTAGAGTTGAACCATGACTGGCTACAATTTTCGCTAATATCAGAAATTAAAGGCTGGAACAAGCCCTTTCAATGTGTAATCAGATTCAGCGAAACAACTCTCTAGTAATAACTTCTAGCGGTACTATTTGCTTTGGCAGTATTTTTATATTATTATGATCAATTTAGTTAATAAATATCTGTAAAATGAATTTTAAATTACAAACTAAACAAAAGCATATAATGTCTAGTCACTGTTTAAACATATCTTATAAACAAATTGACATTTCAGCGTTTAAAATACAAGTTTTATTGGAAATATCTTGGCAGTGGTATTATGCAGTGTCAACTTGATATTTCACAAAAACTTTTAATTATTTAAACAATTTAAAATAAAAAATGTATAACTTTGTCAGGTTTTAGGTCAGAGATTTCGTGTTTAGACTGAAATAAACTAATATAATTTTGGTTTGTCCTAATACTGTATAAAATGTAGCTACACTACTTCTATTGCTTATTCTTTCAACAATTTGAATTGCCACATACATAAATTGCTTTGTTTTGTATAGCAAGATGTTGGATTTATTGTAGACTCAACTATAATTATTGTGTGGAAGGTGCTTTCCTGTAATAATTTTATGCTCGTAGTCGTAATCCCGTTACTTTCATGAGTTATCATTATGATGATTAAGAAGCATATCTGAATAGATGTCAACAGAAACCACCAAGAAATGCAGCACATCTTCTATCATTTTAATCAGAGAAGATTTTCTGGTGTTTTTTTCTCAGCACCGTTTAAAGTATTTGTTTTTAGCTTCTTGGGCTTCTTCGGAAAGTTTTTCGATAGTTATCACAAAAGAAGCAATAATTTGTGCACCTCGAATGAGAATTTTGTTTACTGAAGCATGCATATAGTACCAACTGTACCTGCTCTAATCGTTTAATTTGCTTTTTAATGTTCTGAAGTTAATTTAAAATCCTACCAATTCTCTCTGGTGCAAAATGGAATGATATAGGAAGCGGAATAATTGACATCAAGAATAGACTCGAAGCAGAACTTTCTTTATTTTCTCACTTAAATTTTTAACACTTAATTTTAATTTTAAGTTGTTCACATTATCAGGTGGTACATAATTCTCAATGTTCTTCCAGCTGCATGCGCCAGTAATCGCTGAAGTTGCAGAGTAGCACCTGTTTCATTAATTTCAATTCTTCATGTTAGCATTTGCAATTTTCTTATACGAAGAAAGAACCAACATTTTTCTCTTTTAAACGTTTCCTAAGGATTTCTTTATTATTTGTAGACAATTTCAAATCTTCATAAAGTGCAAGTGCTTTGTCATCCGTAAATAGCATTAAATTTGTATCTTGTAATGTTCCCGCTTCTGCTTCCTGCATTTCTAATTCTGGGCTGCTTTCACTCAAAACGCCTTTTTTAACAATACGTATTGCATTTTTTTTATTTAGGGTACCTAAGTTCTTAAATAAATAAGTTTCCTCCTCTGAAATTTATTATTCTAATGCTTCTTTCCTTCTTCTCTTAGTTTTTTCAGAACATACTTCAAACCTTTTTGTTTCTCGATGTAACGGAAATGCTGTCTCTGAAGCTTTAAACCAGGGATGGCCACGGACCACTTGCAGTGCTCCCACTGCCTCGCATTTCCCCCATTTTGTTCCCTTTCTCCGAGTTTACCCCAGCCTATCGGTCTTGCGCGCAACGGCATCCACACAGCTACTCGGTTTTAGCGCGTACACTTATAAATTTGAATTGCGGAAATAAATTCATACTACTCAAGTAATGAACATTCTATAAAAGTATATCGCGTATGGAATTTTTTGGTATTTTAATGCCTAATCTATTTGAAGTGCAGTGATTAAAACAAATAAATAAATATTATAATATTCAATTGAATTATGTGTGATTGTCAAGAAGTTGACCATTTTAGTTAGACAATGAGATTTTCGAAAACAAAGAAATTTCGAAATTGCCTAAAATATAGAACGCGATTTCAATAGAATGTGAGGTCAACTGCTCGGCATCACCGTCAAGATCTGTTGTGGTCATATGTGGTATTCGGCTCTGTACACCAGGCTTGGTTGGATCGGACGCTCTCCTATCCGCTCAGCTTTAATCGCCAAGCTGCCGAAAGCGGCTGTGCTCCCACTTCCTCGAACTCCATCCTAGCAAAGGCGGTAAAAGTAGGGTTTGACGAGTGGCCAGATTTTAGCTCCCAAGGCTAAGTGTTAGTCAGCAGGATTATGCAACCAAAAGGAAAATCAAGAGGAAGTGAGGCTCGCAGGAAGCAATCGAGAGCTTAACTAATCATGTACGGAAGACAATGTTAGTCAGCAGGGTTATGGAGCTAAAAAGAATATTAAGAAGAAGTGAGGCTCGCAGGAAACAAATAAGAATCGCAGAAGATATTCTAGAGGTTCACTAAGCCTCTAGTGTACACTGTAAAAAATGTTGGGAATTTTCCCAACTGTTCGTCACGGAGAATTCCCAAATTCAGTTTATTTTTCCTTATTTGTACATGTGCCACGTGGTTACGCCATTAACGGACAACAAAGAAAGAAACCAATTAAATCATCGTATGAATTGACAAAAATAAACGCAGCTGATTATTGATTGTGTAAAATAGTTAGTTAGTTTATGTATAGTTCATATATTTGATCGATGCTATATGCCTCATGCTTCATTGTTCTCTAGTGATTATATGATTAGAAAGGTTTCATCCCAAGCTTAGTTTCTAATAATAATACAATATACAATTATATTCAATTATGACGTATAATAATTAAATTATTATTTAATATATCATAATAAGTTATAATTTCACTACCGCCTTCATTTGAATCTTGTTTCTTGGAGCTGGTAGTTTAGAAAAAAATCCGCAGGGCGCGACGTACCCCTCTTTCACAACAGAAATGACGCGTCGAGTGCTTAAGAGAGCAGTCGATGCGAAGCAAAGCATATTTTACCTGGTGCCGAGGCTACCATGAGCAAAAAAGGGTTCCTTCAGGGCGAGACTCTTCTATTCCACTACGGTCAAGCTGACACTTGCTTTTTTATTAATATTCCGCAAATGTTGAAGAATGTTTCCCTTTACAAATTTTGGAAAAATTCACGAAATTTTTAAAATTTATTCTGCAATGGCATGGGGATAAAACCAAGTCTAGTGATATTCCATAAATTTTGGGGAGTTTTACTAATGAGAAAATTCCCATCTAGGTTGGGAATTTTCCTCACGAAATTTTGAGAAATTTCCAAACTTTTAGGAAAATTCTTACCATTCTTTGACATTATCCCCCTCGAACGTTTATGAATATTCCCAAAGTGATTGTGTGAAAAGCTTCCCAAAACTTTTGGGAAAATTCCCAAAACATTTTTTACGGTGTAGACAATGTTAGTTTACAGGATTATTCAAATAAAACAGATACCAAGAACAAGTGAAGATCACAGGAAATAAGTGAGGATCGCAGGAAACAACTAAAGATCGCAGAAAAGAATCGAGAGCTTAGTTAAGCATATAACTTGGATATCTGTTCTGTATTTGTTAATTCAAATGGTTTAAATAATAAAAAATAGTTGTGCTATTAAAACTGACAAAGTTATGCATTTGATAATCTAAATTGTTAAAATTTTTTGCCTTTTTTCTACCAGTCAATTTATTTTCGAAGTCAACTAAGAATGTCTCCCATGACTTATTACCATGTTGCTTCACAAATTTCAAAGAATATCAATTCTTTTAACGAGTTCGATTAAAAATTAAGAGTTTGGCTTTTTTCTACGGGTCAATTTGTTTACGTAGTCAACTAACAATCGCTATTCAATTACTTTTTTCTTTGATTCTTTGCAAATTTACTAGAATTTCTATGTTGCTTCATAAATTTACACGAAATATTAATTATTTGAACATTATTTAAAAATTAAGGGTTTTTTTCTACGAGTCAATTTGCGTGCAGAGTCAACTAAGAATGACTATTCAATTCCTGTTTTCTTTGTTGCTTTGTACGTTTACAAGAACTATTAATTATTCAACAATTTCGATAAAAAATGAAGAGTTTGGCTGTTTTCTACGATTCAATTTGTTTACGGAGTAAACTAAGAATGACTATTCAATGCCTTTTTTCTTGGTGCTTTGTAAATTTCCAAAAATATTAATTATTTAAACAAATTCGATTAAAACTTAATAGTTTGATTTTGTTCTACTATTCAATTTGTTAACGGATTCAATTAAGGATGACTATTCAATGGATTTTTTTTGTTGCTTTGTAAATTTACAAGAACTATTAATCACTTAAACAATTTAGATTTAAAAATTAAGTGTTTGGCTGTCTTCTACGATTCAATTTGTTTACGGATTTAACTAACAATGACTATTCAATTACTTTTTTCTTTGATGCTTTCCAAATTTACCAGGTTACTAATTATTTAAACAATTTTGATGAAAAAATTGAGAATGTGTCTTTTTTCTACTAGGCAATTTGTTTACTTATTCGAAGTCAACTGAGAATTTCTAAGCGATGACTTTTCTATTTTGCATCACAAATTTCCAAAAATATTAATTATTTAAACAATTTCGAGTAAAAAATTAAGAATTTGGCTTTTTTCTACCTGTCAATTTGTTTACGAAGTCAACTAATGATGATTATTCAATTAAGAGTTTCGCCTTTTTTCTACGACTCACATTCTTTTTCGAAGTCAGCTAAGAATGTCTATGCGATGACTCTTTTCTATGAAACTTTGTAAATTTACAAGAACTACTAATTATTGTTTCAACAATTTCAAATAAAAAATTAGAATTTGGCTTGTTACTACGAGTCATTTTGTTTACGCAGTCAACTAAGAATGTATATCCCATCACTTTTTACCATGTTGCTTCAAAAATTTCAAAGAATATGAATTCTGTAACCAATTTCAAATAAAAAATTAAAAGTTGGTCTTCTTTCTACCACTCAATTTGTTTACTTATTTGAAGTCAACTGGGGATGTCTAAGCGATGACTCTTTTGTATGTTACTTTACAAATTTCAAAGCTTATTAATAATTTAACCAATTTCGATTAAAAATTAAGAGTTTGATATTTTTTCTGCGAATAAGCACATTTTTTTTATATAATTAGCTAAGAATATCTTTCCGATGATTTTTTTGTGTTGCTTTGCAAATTAACAAGAATATTAATTATTTAAACAATTTAGATTTAAAAATTAAGAGTTTGGCTTTTTTCTACGAGTCAATTTGATTACGTAGCACACTAAGAATGACTATTCAATTACTTTTTTCTCTGCTACTTTGTAAATATACAAGAACTATTAATGATTGAAACAATTTAGATTGAAAATTAAGAGTTTTTCTTTTTTCTATCAGTCAATTTGTTTGCTCATTCGAAGACAATTGATAATGTCTATACGATAATTTTTTTCTATGTTTCTTTACAAATTTACAAGAATATTAATTATTTAAACAATTCCGATTGAAAATTAAGAGTTTTTCTTTTTTCTATCAGTCAATTTTTTTATTCATTCGAAGACAACTGAGAATGTCTATACGATGACTTTTTTCTATGTTGCTTTACAAATTTTGAAGAATATTAATTATTTAAACTATTTCGATTGAAAATTAAGAGCTTGGCTTGGTCAATTGGTTTTCTCATTCGAAAACGACTGTGAATGTCTAAACGATGATTGTTTTCTATGTTGCTTTACAAATTTTGAAGAATATTAACTATTTAAATAATTTCGATTGAAAATTAAGAGTTTGGTTTTTTTCTACGAGTCAGTTTGTTTACGCAGTCCACTAAGAATGACTATTCATTGACTTTTTTCTTTCTTGCTTTGTAAATTTACAATAACTAATAATTATTTAAACAATTTAGATTATAAATTAAGAGGTTCTCTTTTTCCTACCAGTCAATTTGTCTTCTTATTCGAAGTCAACTGAGAATCACTATTCATTGCCTCTTTTCTTTTTACGAGTTAATTTGTTTTCGAAGTCGACTAAGAATAAATATTCGATGACTTTGTTCTTTGTTGCTTTGTAAATTTACAAAAACTATTAATTATTTAGTCAATTTAGATTAAAAAATTAATAGTTTGCTTTTCTTTATACGAGTTAATATGTTTTCGAAGTCAACTAAGAATGAATATTCAATGCCATTTTTTCTTTTTTGCTTTGTAAATTTACAAGAACTAATAATTATTTAAACAATTTAGATTAAAAATTAAGAGTTTGGCTTTTTCTACCAGTGAATTTGTTTACTCATTCGAAGACAACTGAGAATGTGTATACGATGTCTTTTTTCTATGTTGCTTTACATATTTACAAGAATATTAATTATTTAAATAATTTCGATTGAGAAATAAGAGTTTGGCTTTTTTCTACGAGTCAGTTTGTTTACTTAGTCCACTAAGAATTCAACTAAGAATTCAATGACTTTTCTTTCTTGCTTTGTAAATTTACAATAACTAATAATTATTTAAACAATTTAGATTATAAATTAAGAGGGTTTCTTTTTCCTACCAGTCAATTTGTTTTCTTATTCGAAGTCAACTGAGAATCACTATTCAATGCCGCTTTTTTTGTACGAGTTAATTTGTTTTCGAAGTCGACTAAGAATAAATATTCAATGACTTTTTTCTTTGTTGCTTTGTAAATTTACAATAACTATTAATTATTTAAACTCTTTAGGTTAAGAAATTAAGAGTTTCGCCTTCTTTCTACGATTGAATTTGTTTTCGAAGTCAACGAAGAGTGTTTTATGTTTTGAACCATTTGAAAATTTAGTGGTTTTTTCTTTTTCTTAATTTTTTCCAGTAATTTAATAATCTCTTTAATTGAACATTTTGCTTTAATAATATTTTCTGTAGTATACTTTAACGAAAAAACCCGACTTTGTTTATTTCGGATGATTCTACGACGAATGACGATGGATACCAAAAAACATCTTTTTGAAAACATGTCTTGGAAAATGCTCTCTCACTGGCTTTTTTTTCAACAATTTCCTATTCAATTTTTTTAATGTTATTAAAATGATGTATTATAACATGCAAACGTTTTTAAGAAAGTAGCTTAAGCGATATTTCTGTAAAAAAAATCTCAAAAAAGTGTTTTTTTGTCAGCAAGACCCCCCCCCCCTCCTAACCCCTTAATAAATCTAACTTGCTATTCAAACCTCTAACATGTTGGTAATACATATTCGTTTTTCCAACATTCGTTTTCGTTCTCTGTAGTAGCTATGTTTTTGAGGTGTATAATCACGAGATACTTGAATCTCGCTCATCCTGTTCTTACATGCAATGGGGATAGACGTTATATCTATGATCAGCTTGAACAGCATTTACAGTAGTTTTAATGTTACAGATCTTTGTAGAGTCTTTGTCAGTCGATCTTCCACCAGTGAGACTTTTGAAGAGACTCCATCAATTTTGACAGTAACATGTCAAGAGTAACCCTGGTTTTATCAAACTCTTATTTTAGATTGGCGTGGCTTGCTTCATACTCACTCTTTAGTTCCGTCTTTAGATCATTCATCATAGGCTTAAGAACATCTATGATATTATTCCTGCGATTTTCGTCCAAGCCTGAGCTACTCCGAGGGCCGCAGCAGTGTTGAAAAGTGCTATCGGGAAGGAATTTAATATTAGCAGCGCATGTTACATGATAACCAGAAGGACACCCAGTAAATTTAATGCGATCTACATTAGAGAGGTAGGGTCTCTGCATTACCCTATAAACAAGTGTCGTTTATGTCAAGAAGGTTGTCATTTTAACTGCCTCCTAAAGAGTTCGCCACTATGAAATCCCAATTTGTTTACCTGGTGCAGCAAAAGGCAATATAATAAAACAGTTCGCAGGTCGCACAGTAGAAAGCAAAGGTTCTATATTTAGCACTATATTTATCACGAGATTTCGACACTGAAAATTTGCATACGTCCGTCAACGTCAATTATATGGGCAAAGTAGGTTGGACCAAATGAACAGCGGAAAAATGCTCTTTGTGGAAAACCAAAAAGATTGGTCACAATCACAATAATGAAAGGCAAACTCTCTGAGCGACCACTACGCACTTTAGTTTACTCCAAAACACAAAAGCACACAAATTGTGAAAATATGTGCGACTTTAAAAGCACGCTTACTCACGTACCGGTCGTATAAAACAAATTAAGTTATTTTTTAACTATATTAATCACTTGAAGTGAGTTGAATGGCTCTTCAAGTAATATCATCAATAGGAGGCTGCTGTTCTACTTTCATTTTGATGGCAGCTATTTTAGCAGCCGAAAGTAATTTGGTGACAGATTTGGAACGTTTTTAACCTCATAGATTCTATTCTATTAATCTTGTGGCTAGACATGGTTACATAAATAAGAAAAGCCGCTGATCTCTCCTTACATTTTGTGGTTCTACCTCGAAAAATCAAGATAGTATTTAATCTTCATTGCTCGGTCTTCTAAAATAAGTTGATTTTACCAAATGTTCATAACATTATCGATGAGATCTCTTATTGCAACTTTCTTTAAATGAGGATAGTTTGGTGTGGACATAATCGAAAATTTGCTTCTGAGGGTGATTTATTGAAATATCTTGGTATTTGCTAACCTACGGGTATTCAGCCGACGACAGTTAAGAAGAACCTAATGACTGCCTTCAATGCAACACTTAGATCTTTTCTGCAAAGTTCACTGAACTCGGGAAACAAAATCAGGGTTATTAGAACCCATGATATTCCTGTCCTCACTTGCTCTTTTGGGCTCATTAAATGGTATTATAGATACTAGACTATTTTAACATCAAGCAAGATATTGCGCTTTGCAATAGCTTCTGTGATGTGGATTTCGATTGAATTCCCTTGAACTTTTCCTCAGATTTTGCCTTCATCAACAGGGCAGAAGCCATGGAAGAATTATAGATAGGCTACTGGCATCATACTGGCAACATATATAAAGATGGGATAACAAAACAAAATCAAAGTTTAATAAACAAACGTGTTGGCCTTATGTATAAAGTGTATAGAAAATACTTTTTATATCGCACTTGCATCATGTAGCGTAAGCCCACTGATAGCTGCACTCCCCTGAAGTTTTTAGTAACGGACAGCATTACAAAATTAGAAATTAGAAACATTTTGTTAAAGTATTTTAATATAATTAATTAATTTAAGAGGATTGTACTAATTACAGTCGATAGGCATAATCCTTTTTTGTAGAAAAGCTTACTTGTACTTCCAGCTATTTGTATCCAGATGGACGAAATCTAAATCCCGACTTAACATGGGCAGTTCAACCTACACCTGAAGAACATATTAAGGTGACAGCAGAGCAATACGAGTTATACTGCGAAATGGGCAGTACGTTCCAGTTGTGTAAAATTTGTGCCGAGCATGACAAGGACGTCAGAATAGAACCCTGTGGCCATTTATTGTGCACACCGTGTCTCACAGCTTGGCAGGTAGCAGTACTTACTTCATTTATATTGTAATATTAACAGATAATTACTTGTATAAATGTTTGCGTATGCTGGATGCTTCTCGTCGTATAGAAATATGATATCTTTCGAGCAATTTCCTTCTTAAGGCCCGTTCGGCCTAAGATTTGAAGTTTTAGTATTTAAATTCATTTGAAAACATGGGATCTTCTGGAAATGTTTCCTGGAATTTACCAGGGAATGAAACGAGACCGTGACCCAATAAAATTTTCAGTTCAAATAACACAACATAAAATCGAGTTATCTAACCGATTTTGTACACAAATGAGGGAGACATGTCACTCTTAGAATACGGTTGTATAACTCGCAAACGTATCCTTTTCTTGTGTCCGGTTCCGTTTTCAATATAGGAGCAGATAGAAAATATGGTTTTCGTAGAACTATGTTTTGTCTTACTCTCCTTGATTAATTTTTTCAGAAGTTTTCAAATGTGAGATACAAGCAAATACAAGATGCCGCCAATAAAACAGAAACTTATTATTCAACTTATTTATTTATGCGAAGCAAACCGCATGACCACATCCATATGAACTAAGCATGTATCACTCGTTTAATGAAAAAACTATACCGAATCGCATGTTTTGTTTCATTCCCTGGAATTTACTATTCAAAAAGGTTTACTGCCTTCACAATTATTAACTAATTTCGGCTACTTTTTTAGAATTGAAGCGCCAGAGTGCAAAAGGGCCTAACCCACCATTTTTGCGAAATCGATTTTTTTTGCGAATTTGGATTCTCTTGAAACCAAACTAAAATTGAATGTTTTGAATCGTAACAATATTTATTGCTATTGCTACCTGGTGTTGGTTTTTGCGTACCTATTTTCGTCTGCCAGCTGTTTATCAAAAACAAGGTTACGTTTGCGGAGAGCTGTCAAAACCTGTGTGATTGATAATTACTGAAGAAAGATTTTCAAAAAAGCATTTGAGGATATTGTGAAAGAGTGTTTTGCTACCATTAATAAAAACAATCGTTGCATTCGCTTAATCACCGGAGCTATGCCACGAAAGTGACGTGAGTGAAGCGAGAACCGTCGACAAGGCCTCGAGTACTTCCAACTTTAGGCCCTTTTGAACCGTCAGTACTCCTTTGGTTAGGCCCGTGTTTAACTTTCGAAGTTACCGGCTCACAAGATTCCCATATTACATGATCGATATTACATACAACGATGTATCTCGATTAGAAGTATCGATAACACGTGCCAGAATAATTATTTTTTGCGACAGTGCAAAATGCAAACGGTTTTCTGACGTCCTGTAAAATTTAAAAAAAGTGGTACAATTTTCTTGTTATCAAAAATTTTATAAAGAAATAAAAAACTATCATACTTCTTTCATGGAAAAAGTTTATGGCCATCTAATATGTATCGAAGTAGCTTCGTATTACCCGCAGAAAATAATTCATTCCTAACGTTCAGCTTTATTGTGAATAATGTAAGTAAACAAAGAAAAGTGTCACGGTAGAACCATGCAAGTGCTAAGGAAACAAATTTTCAGAAGAACAAACAATAGTTAGAAAGTACATTCGAGAGTTCATAAAGCTCTTACTCATGGTAATAAGGAGGATTAACCCTTCGATGGCACACTTCCGGACGCGTAACACAGCTGGCACACTGGGCTCTTTTTGGCCCCAAGCGAAAAAGGGTTCCCACAAAGAGCCAATTTATTATTTTGAGTAACTGAATTTTTTGTACACTCTTGGATAGTAACTTAAGAGAATCATGTGCATTATTTGGTTCAACATTTATTTTAAATATGAAAAGAAGATGGTAGAAGTTAATGAATAGCAAAAAATGCAATTTTTGGGGGTTTTTGAGGGTGTACTTGGCTAAGACGACAGGGCTTTTTATATACCATATTCAAATAGATTTTCATGAATTTTTATGAATTTTCATGTCTGGGGTCTTTTCGACCCCAGTGTACTTCCTGAGCTCCATTAACTGCGGAACTTGAATAATTGTTATTTAACCTAATTTTTTTGTGTCGATAAATAATTATCTTATAATTTTATGTATATTCTACAAAAAAAACAGCTTTTGTATGAAAAAGAACTTTTTTGATGTATGTTGCCCCAAAACTTAATACTTTAGAATTTACCATTTTGACCCCTTGCAGTTTTCTAATAGACATTTTTTTAAACTAAAGTATTTTTTTTGCATAGTTTCAAATGTATTCTTTAAAATAGTAACATAAATTTTCGTCAATATTCACTTAAGTATTTTTTTTTAAATCGATTTTTTACAAATCTGGCTATCCTTTATTGTTTATACTTTTAGTAAAAATTGATAATAAAATATTTGTATACAGATATTAATTTCAAAAAGAACAAGCCTTAAATGAAAAAAAAACTTGAAAAAATATTGACTGAGAAATCTAGGAGTTGTGATTAAGGTTGTGATTAATGGTACAGATGATAAGTCAATAGGAGTTTGAATTGAAAGCTTTCCGGTGGTCAGCCCAGCCCATCGATAGGCAGCGTTGGTAGGATCCTGCGTCTTTTGCAGATACATGTTTCGATGAGCAGCCTCCCTCCCCGAAATCCTGCTACGCCTTTCTTTGAGACGCGCTCATACATCTCTCGCCGCACAGGTCCTATTGTCCGAAAAATTCTACCATTTAGAATAGCTCTAAAGGTCTCATACAGCGTGTTCTTCATGCCTTTTAATACATTTTACAGTTGATAGGCAATAATCTGTTTGTATTCCTGCTCAGGTGTTCTGAGGGGATTGCAAAGCTTAATTTTCTCTTATCCACCTCTCCCTCCGCTCTAAACTTCTCCTAGCGTTAGATAATATCCATAATCTTTCAACAATATGCTGGCTGATATTCAGCAGCTTTCACTTCCTGAGTGTGGTGACAGATCCGCAGTTTGCAAGAAAAATGTTGGACCCTGGTAGTCAAATTTCTGCCACATTTTATGTAGTATGCTATGTAGTCTAGCCTACCTGTATGCTGAGTTGATGCATTCTTTTTTTGTTCCTATAATCAGTCGTTGATTTTGGTTTACGGTGTGCATCCGCCAAAGTTCTCGCTGCATCATGTACTTTGAAATTCATTGGACAGAGTTCGGCAGAGAGCCTCTTTGGAAAATTCTTCATGAAACGAGTCATCCAGTTCAGCTAAATCTTTAGGCTTGAAAGCAACCTGGATGTTGACGTTTCTCCTTTCGTAAAATTCGCTCTTCCTCGATTGAATGCATGTCCGCGTTTGGCCTCAGTGTCGTTTTCTCCTGGCACTGCGCCAGGCAAACTGATGAAAATAAGACCTCCAGACCGCACCTACGGCAATTGCCACTGCGGTCTTCTCTGGTACATTACCGAGCAATGTGCCCGGTAGTAAACCCACCCGAACTTTAGTCGGCCAGCCAGCTCCATGTTTTTGACAGGGACTGCGTCCAGCTTTTCTAATGTTAGGACACAACTCTTGTTGCTCCTCTTTGTCAATTTGATCATAGGAGGAGCACCAGTGTGTTCCCCTAGTACCGCATTAAAAGCTTCCTCCATATCTAACACCTCGGTAGTCTTCACAAGGTCGTAGATCACCATTTTGCCTCTTGGGGCGAGGTGACGAAGACCACCGCTGCACATCCTTTAAGATGCTCGAATACGTCTTCCAGGGTCAGACTTGATGATAAGAGCCTGGTCGCGAGTCCTCCTCTTTTTGCTTCTTCTACCACCGCTCGGTTTGGTTGTTTGAGCAATTTTGATGGGAGCAGCTTCGGAGTTTTGCCTTATGTTGGTTGCTTCGCTTCATAGGCCAGTTGACTGCAGTTGACTACTGATTTTGCATATCTCCTTTTTTGGCTTGTACGCCACCTTCAGGTGTTTCTCCATTTTTTGTGGCTTCGTAAGTTGCTGTATAAACTCTACACATTCTTGTGCTCTTTGCAACATTTTAGTGCTTTCCAATTCAGGACTGCTGCCCTACCTATTGTTTACCAGTTAGTCGCTTACAAATTCGAACTTGTTAGTATTATGCCTTACCATTCATGAACAGTATCAAATGCATCATAATATTTTTTATCTATAATAAGAATATGAACTACTGGTTCAAAATAATAATCTCAGTATAAACTTTAGAGTTTAAAAAATTTAAACGAAATAAAAAACAAATTTAAAAATACGGTTATAATAATCAGAGTTGGCCACTTCCATTAACGAAAAAAGTTCTCCGTCATTTTCGGTTATTTCCCAGTTTAGAAAAAAGTTTCCACGGAATTTAAATCAAAAGTTCAAACTGTTATAGCTAAATATTTCTTCATTTAAAGTACTTAAGACTAAGCAACAACCTAAAGCAGCCAAAAAACTCTTCTGGTAATATAGTTCGAGAACCCAACTATATAGTTTTACACGATTGAAATAGTATAAAGAGCGGTTGGTCGAGAAAGAAAAACTTTTTTATCGTTTTATATAAAAAATGCACGAACTTCACATTTTAAAAAATCTCTTTTTTGAATGTTACAGCATAATAATATTTTTTTATTATTTTAGCTTACTTTGTGAGTTTTCACATATATTTTTAGCGCAAAATATTAAGAAGTAAAAAAGTAAAAAATCTGTCGTTAAATTTATTTAAAAAAAATTTTTTCGTGAATTTTTTTAACCATGATAAAGACATCAACAATAGTTCAATATTACATAAATTATTTCTATCGGCTCTTAAGTATACCTCAGAATTTATTCAAGGCAATCGGTCCAGTCACTGTGGAATGGTAAACGTTAAAAAAATGTATTGGGTCAGATTGACCCAGGAGTGTTCTCACTGATCGAAAAAACAGGTGTGTTACCCGAGGGTTAATATTGAACACGTTTGAAACTGGAAATTTTTTATTTTAATAGGTTTTATAGGATTCAAAATGGTACAAAATGTCGCCACTTTTATCGATAGGAAAAATTGGCGGTTTAAACATTTTACAAATTTATTTTGTCATGAAACATGGTGTCAATATAAAATTTGTATTACTTGTTTTTAATGCAACATTAAACTGTAAACAACTGAAGAAAATTTTAAATGGAATTTTCAACAGTTTATTTTTTATCATCTGATTTTTCAACTTTTGAAAATAAAAGAAAATGCAAATGTTGAAAATTCAATTTTAAATTTTCTTCGATTTTCAACTTCTTGAAATTGAATTTTTAAATTTCATCCATTTTTATTAACTGGTTCTTTAACAGTTGGAATCAAGATAAAGTTTCTGAAATTGAGATTTTTGGCTTAAAAAATAAAAATCTTATAATTTGGTTCAGAATTTAAATATTTTGTTGAAAAATTACCATTTTCGGGTGAAATTTCAACGTCTTTCTTAGTTGCAAATTTAACTGTTTTTGTATAATAGAAAATTGAACTTTTCGGTTAAAAATGAACTTTTTTCCAAATTTATATTTTTCGGCTTTTTTCTTCGAAACCAGAAAAATTTATGCATTTTTATACACTTTCCATATTGAAGATTCGTCAATTGCAAATCTTAAAGATATTCCAAATTTTGTGCTGAATAACTACAAAAAATATTAATAATCTAAATCAAGTAACTCACCGAATAATATTAAAATTTCAGTGATTTCGATGCAGCTATTTTAATATTTATTTTAATTTATGATTATTTTTTATTATATTTCATATTTCTTTCAATTTAATCATATACGTGTAAAGCATAATGTTTAAAAATTTGTCATTTATTTTCTTCTCAAATTTTAAAATGCCTTTATCGTTTGAATGTTTCAGATATATTTATATATTTCCAACAGTCATTAGCGAACAAAAATTACTTTTGCTCAGTGGAATCGTTATTAATTTACATTCGTAGAACTGCCTCGTGGCTAATATCTAATACTAATCTACTATTTACAATATTTACAATTTTCTTGCACCTATTTCCTCTCCTATTTACAGTCTTTTCTTCTCAATTCCTCTTCTTCTCTATCTTACCCAACACCCCCATCGCCCCCCTTTTGTCCGCCCTTTCATGCAACAATACCCCTATAGTTATCCCACTCCTTTCTACCTCCTCACACTCCTCCAACCAGTGATATCACCCTTCTCGCTCAATTCTCACAACGTTTTCTCTCTAAAAATCCAGAACCTATTCAAATCTTCCATGTATCCGCTTGTCATCATCGCTATAAGCTCCCGACTTCCTTTCTCTCCTTTGTCCCACAGCTATTCTGCTCTCTTCGTTGGAATAATCTATCCATAGTTCCTGTTTAACTTTGATCCCTTACTATCTCCTTCCCTTCTCTCTCTCTCTCTCTCTCTCTCTCTCTCTCTCTCTCTCCCCCCCCCCCCCCCCCCCCCTCCCCCCCCCCCCCCCCCCTCTTCCCCTCCC
>JAAAKG020022450.1:0-20204 GCA_010014905.2 Druon quercuslanigerum | reverse complement strand
GGGGGGGGGGGGGGGAAGGTTGTGCACAAAAAATAAGCAAAAAAGTCCTGAACATTTTTTTGATCCGATGCTTATTCTGGTCACAACAGAGGGTACAAGTTGTATGTAAGTGTGAACATGTGTGGCGTGCGCACGCCGTCTCAACCAAGCAGTCCAGCGCTTCGGTAGGGGAAAAAAAGGAATTTTTGTTTTTTCAGAGTTGGGACGCTCATGTCTGTGGAGCGTTCGTAACCTTAAACCTCGTACGTGCGGAGTCCGAGTGTAGATATAAAAAATTGGGGTTCGCTAGGGGCTGGGTCTTTCTACACCGTACACACTTTCGGATGCGTCTTATTATTCTTCAGCATTTATGTTTTGTCAACATTTAAGTATTTCCTTACAAAGTTTCTGGTCGTCCCGAAATTCTGATATTATCCAATATTTTATCCAATATTTATTATACGTCCAATATTTTTATAACTAGTCTATCTCCCTTTTCCAGCTCCCCCAATTCTTTGGGACGACTAGACACAGCTATTTTCTTATTTTCGTTGCTTTTTATTCTCATCCTGATGTTTGAGAGATTTAGAACTTATTCCAGTGAAATGGTTCTGCGAGAAACACAAGAAAACAATGGTATAACAATTGTATATGACTTGTGGTTGATTCGTTTGCGAGATATAAAGTAATGATAGGCATAAGCATAATGTTTTTGAAAACAGCTGGTTTAAGAGGTGCTACATTTTAGCAGCAGCACGCATGGTAAATATGTATAGCTTTACTATTAATGTACATTTTGAACTAAGTATACTTGAGACCATCATTCTTGATGATCAGGCAATTTAGGGAGTAACTGTAGACGACAGATTGTCTTTTTGTAGAGAGGTCCGCGCAATTACTCTTGATGAACACCTGGCAGAAAAAGGTAAGCTTAGAGGTATTGTTTAAGTATTTTAAATCGACGAGTGCAAAATCGGCCATTTGGAAGAATCAAAAGGTATGTATTGTAGAATGATCGTGGATCCACAATACTGTTGATTGAATTGATTAATAATCACGTTGCAGAAGGGACAGAGATCCATACTGATTGTTGGAAAGGATCACGATATGGATATGGATAAGACCCTCTCTCGTGCTGGCATCCGAAAAAGCATTCTTGAATTTGTGATCCTGGTAAATATGATCAGGCGTTAGAATGTTTTATTCTCCCATCTTTTTAGTTTTTAAGAGAAAGTTTGACGGCTTTTGCCTTTTTTGGGTAGTTTGGCCT
Source organism: Druon quercuslanigerum (assembly GCA_010014905.2). Classification (NCBI taxonomy): domain Eukaryota; kingdom Metazoa; phylum Arthropoda; class Insecta; order Hymenoptera; family Cynipidae; genus Druon; species Druon quercuslanigerum. The sequence goes on along the minus strand of JAAAKG020022450.1, from coordinate 18,955 downwards.
CTGTTTTTTTTTAAATTTTATGGGATAGTTTGACGTCATTTCAATTTCAGTTTTTTTTTACAGTTTAGACCCTGTGTGGCAGTTTGTCCATAGGTTATTTTAATTAATGGGGCAGTTTGACCCATAATTTTGCTGGAGCAATAAAGCCTTTCTCGTTTTCTAAATCATAGAGTGCAGTTTGAGGCCTAGTTCTTTCTAGTTTTTTGGGACGATGTGCTCCTTCTGTTTTTAATATAATCCTAAAGTTTGTCCCCTTGTTTTTTTTAATCATTGTAATTGGGAAGTTTAGGCCGTTAGTTTTTGAGAGCAGTTTAGCTGTTATGTATATCTTAATCTTATTGGAAAGTTATACGCTTATGATATTTTAGTCTTTTTGAACAAGAAGAGACTCCTGTGACTGGTCACATTAATAACGTACATCATATACCTTGCCCTATCCAACGTCTCGTGGGGGGGGGGGGGAATTTATCCCTGTGACTGGTCACAGAAACAATGGAGGTCACATTCATTCCCCTTTCCAAGTTCACATTTGGAATGATAAGGCATGCCTTTTACTAATCACAGAACTAATGTAACTCATGTAGTTTAATATTGCCAGCGCTTCATGGTGGGTGATAAGGCACCGCCGTTACTGTTCACAGAAACAATGTAGATCACATATATTCCCCTTTCCAACGTCTCATCAAGGGCAGAAACGCAACCCTGTGACTAGTCACAGAAATAATGTACGTTAAATTTATTCCCCCTTCCAACGTCTCTTCTGGGGGCGGAAACGCACCCCTGTGTATGGTCACAGAAATAATATAGGTCAAATCGGTTCACCTTTACAACGTTTCAGGGAGGGGCAACTGCAATGAATGGACTTCTGTCACTGATCGCAGAAATATTTTAGATCACATCTGAGCCGCCTGCTCCGCGGCTGTGTGAAGGACTGCTCCTTTGCCAATCATCTTGTATTTTCTGCCTATTTTCAGAAGAAGATCGCTGCCATTTGCAACGAGGTAAGCTGCACTTAAAACAATTCGGTTAGGAAGATACTGGAGAGTCAGTAGTCCGCGCCCGCCTTTAGGGCATAAAATTTCTAATCACAAAACATACAATTGATATGCAGGCTCTTATGGATATGCATGATCTTACGTGTCGCGGTATCAGGGGCCGTAAGCTCATTCTTCGTCAATTGAACCACCCTAAACAAGTAGAGTAGGACCTTGAAGGCAAGCATGTTAGTTGCAGATAACTTGTTCAATGGTCACATATTTTAAAACCAAATCCGTCGAAGAAGATGCTTGCACTTGCTTCAGAGTGACACCTTCACTGATGTTACGTCCTGAGTGCGGCTTGAAGGCACACCTATGTATGTCTCTCCAGTGTAAGGATATCTAATAACACTTACATTGCCAAGTTCAGGGTCCTCGGGAATGCCGATAATCTTTTCTTTCTTGAAATGAATCTTCGCACATTTGTCCAATCCAAAGTCCATGCCAATCTGAAAGACACCCATCTAGAAGGTGAGTCTGTTCGTAGTCACTAGATAATTTTAAGAAGAGATAGTTATTCTAGCATTTCGAATAGGCAGCAAACCCTTTATGCATCTCACTATGTGTGGATGAACGAGTAAAGTTGTCCAACAGACAGATGATAAGTCTATGACAGGTTGAATTGGAAGGTTTCCGGTAGTCAATCCAAGCCATTTACAGGGCTGGCTGGTGGCCTGAGGGCACGGAGCAACCCAAGTACATCCAGGTTCTACATTTTGCCAGCCCTTTACTCGGCATTTCGTTGACACGCTACTTTTTACAGGAAAGCTCCTTTCTCTACATTTTCGTCTTTCCGGAGCATTTTAAGAAAAGGATCTTTTATATTTGCTACTATGTGTGCTATGCCCATTAATAAATCTGTTGACAAGATTCAGTATTTCGCGACGACATTGACGACCTTAGATGTGAAATCGCGGAACGGATGACTAAATGTGAATGGTTTTTTTCATGTGTTGTAATGTAACAGTTTTAACTGCACATTACTTAGTTATGGTTTATTTTATTCACTTGTAAACAGTGCCTCTTCTCCTAGCAGAGAACCTTCTGGATGTGTAATTCGACTCTGTAGGCTTACGAATTTTCATTTTATTTATACGTATTATTTCGCTATTTCTACAATTGTACTTTTTTTATCTTTTTAATTTTAAGCCTTTAAACGTCAAGTACGTTTAGTCTCGACCATTTTTTCGTAAAAAAGTAGTAAAGCAATTCTTGGAAATGACTTCTTCTTTTCTGACCTTCACTTCCATGATGACTTAATGTCTTAATGACTTGCTTCACTACCTAAGGTCAAATATGCATGTGTTTTGCATTTGTATTTACGGTGAATGTAACGGGGACATAGTGGCAATGGGGACTGACTAAATCACGAGACATGTAATTTGTTGCGGTATAGTCGAGTTTGCGGAAGCGGAAGAAGCTCACCTTAAGGAATTTTTAGAGGATGCTGTAGCTTTGGAAACACCGAAAATTTAGAGAACCACTCTGGTCAAACATAAGATTGATATCTAAGGACATCCGCCAGGTAAACAAAAACACTATCGAGTGTCACCGTTGTTATGATCAAGAATTACAAAGAAGCTTACAGCATGTTTGTCAATTATCGAAATTTCAACGAAGTTTCAAAGCGTGACGCACGTCCGCTTCCGCTCTTGGAAGACATTCTCGATAAACTGAGATTAGCTCACTACATTTTGATGATCTTTTTAACTTCAGCGTACCATCAGGTTCCGTTAGAGGATGATAATCGTATAACACCTTTTTCAGTACCGGAACTTGGTGGAGGTCCACAATGAATCACAATCGTGAAATCTCGGTTTTGAGCAAATCTGTGCTAGGGTTGCAAAATCGCATTATTAGCCCAAAATTTTCCTGGATGTTATTCTTTACATTAGGACGTGCAATAAACGTCAACGTAAGAAGAGTTTACAACAAGCCCAACCCAGATTGATGGGAAAAAGTATCATTAATCCGCTATGGACGCTTGCATCTATGGATTTTATTGGGCCGTGTACACGCAGTAAGGCAAATAACGAGGAAAAAATATCAGAGGCGAGCACTCTAACTACATGGAGGTCGGGTGTGGAGTTCTGCAGGGATCCATACTTTCTCCTCTCTTCTCCTCTTGCCTTTCTAACAAATCTCCTTGCCCTCGTGCAGGAAAATATTGGTAGGGTAGTGCATTGGGCCAGTAGCAATCGGCTTTGACTCAATTCTGCTAAAACGAAAGTAATTATGATTAGGTTATCCCCTTTCCAAACTTCTGAAGCGATAATGACTCTCTCGCCACTAATGATCATTGGGCGGATTATAAATTTAGTTGAGGTTGTAAGAGATCTTTAATACATATTGAACAGAACCTCAACGTGAAAAGAGCAGGTAATGAACACTCGAGAAAGACATTTTGAATTCGACACCAACTTAGAAGAAAAAAAGAATCCTTGCCGGTTTCTACTCGTATACTTGTGGTGAACAGCTTGATATTGCTACGTATTGATTTTGCTTATATAGTATATAATTACATAACAGGTCAACCTAATTATAAACTTGCCAGAGCACCTTAATCTTTTATTCGTTTTTTATGACTTAAATGAACATGCATTATTTGGAAAAAATCTGCCTGCCGATTCCAAACTTCGAAAAAACAAAAACGTAACCAGAGTTTCAAAGGACCCAAAGTGTAAATTGCAACGATCTCTCACCGTAAGGAGCACTCAACTCTTGAACAAACTCCCTGTATCAATGAAGGAAACATGTTCCTATTTTCACTTTAAAAAATATTTTATGTGTATTTCATTAATATTGACAATTCCAGGTTAGAAATCAGTCATTGCTAACTCTCATATGTAAGTCAGCTTCTCAATACCTCAAACACTTGTAATAACCATACTCACATTTTAGTTTATAAAATTCAACCACATCGCTTAGTCTATAGGTTTGCGACTGGATATTTAATACTTTGTTGTAACTCTGCCATCATAATTTAATATCAATTCTACTCGTTCTCGAACAATTATACTAGCAACCACATAATTGTAACTAAGTAAATAAATCAATAAAATAATTTCACCGAGTACACATGATTCGTGCATTCGTGGACAAGGATTATTAAGACTGGGACATACATCTGCACGAATTTAAGTTTCGCGCAGAGGAGGAGGGTTCTTCGGAAATTCCCTAACCTGACCGCAAGCGATGGATTCAGTGAATGCACCATTTACGGGAGTTGCGAGAGTTAGTGATATTAAATTTTGAGGATGCATTCGAAATAAAAGAATAGATATTACAATAAATTACGTAGAGACGTAAAATACCAGATAGACGATAAAGTCCTCGAACGTTATGTAAATCTTTCTTCTAAGGAGAAAGGTATTACGTTCAAATTTTCTAAGCGATGTCACTGTCCGTTCCGTGACATTAGGATACGGTTTCTACTTTTGTGTGAATTAGTTAAAGACAGCGGCCAAGCTTTCGGTGCGTTTTCTCTTAAAGATTTGTAAACATACCTCAAATTACAGGAAGATGAACCTTTGCCTTCAGGAAGCGGAGTCAGTGAACGCAAAACGGTACGCAACTGATCCAAAAGCGGCGAAGAATTATGACGAACATGATTGAGAATGTAGAATAATATTACCCTATTAGGAAAATATTTAACTAAGAATGTTTTAATATTTGCATAAGTTTATTATTATTTATGTATGTATTTCTATAACTGTAACTTGGGCTACATTAGTAGCTCGTGTATAGTGTATGAGTATCAACGCCTTTCAAATTTTATGTAACATTCAATTCATTTTACATAATATTAAAACACTGAAGCATAAAGAAGATTTCTAAAAATATAGTTAATTAATTTTCTTTTGGGCGGGAGTGGAAGCCCCCGCCCCGGCGCTCAAGATATAAAGCCCATTGTGCCACATCCTCATTTCTTTTTAAGCCATTACTTCCGAGCCGACCGAAGAACGAGAATACAAGAATACGGCCAGGCTGGGGTGGACGGAGCAATCCCTATGAGGTAACCAGTTAGATGCAAGGATTCGAAGAACCGGCCTGGTGTGTTATGCAAGTGTGTCTGTGTATGTGTGTGTTCATTACTCGAAGTCGAACAAAAACTACCAAGGTGACTTCCCCGTGGAGGTCTTAAGCGTTAGGAGACAAAATTTAAAAAAATTTAAGTTAACTTCGAAAAACTTTATTTCTTTCTTTCTTTTTTTAAATAAGTGCGCTACATTGAAAGCCGCTTCCCTGCTTTACAATATCCGAAATCCTTCCAGGATTTTCAAACAGAGTCCACTTTTGGAGCTTATCCAAAATCAATTCTATAATTTATACACTTTAATATCTAAAAAATACGAATAGCAAAAGTAAAAATAATAAACTATCGACAGTCTAACACAAATTTGAGAACATTTGGAACACAAGCTATGTAAATTAAAAGACAACATTTTAACAATAGATGATTATGGAAATTATAGGGAAATTGCAAAAGAGCGAATCGACTTAATGTTGGAAAATATTATGCAATCATGATATGATAATCTTTCTACTTTTTTGGATCCACGTCTTATCATAACAGATAAATTATAATCGCAGAACATTCTAAATGAGAATTCCTGAAATAGACGCAATTATCGACCCGAGATCCGTGCAACGTTTTTTATGAAAAATGCCATGATTGATGACTATTTTAACATCCGAGGATCGAGAGTTGAAAAAAGTATAATTACATTTGCCTACAAACAAGGACCTGTTACAATTGATAGAGTACACTGAGAAAAATATCATGTATCTACAACACGACGCTTTCTTTGCATAGAAACCGCATTGAATGGAACAGTACCCGTGTCAATTCAACAAAACAGTATTTTGAATCAATGCGGCAGGGATTTTTGATTCTATGCGTTGCACCGTGTTGCCTGAACACGGTTGCGCTTTGATTCTACACGGCTCCGTGTCGTTGCAAAGCAGAGGTGAAAGGAAATGCAGGGTCTCCGGAAACGACAAATGTTGAGTATATGAGAAACTTGCAAATGCCGGCAGAAAAAAAACGGTACCGTGTTGTATTAAAGCGTTTGCCGCACAACACGAAGCGCCGTGTTCGTGCAACACGGCGCTTATTTCCCGCAAGTCATAAAATAAATCCCGTGTTGGAGAAACACGGCCCGTGTTGTATAAACACGATATTTTTCTCAGTGTATCTTTTATAATAATTTCTCCTGATAAAATATCTCGTGGCAGATTTATTGGTCTAAGAGGATTGGTGCGAACTTGCATACTCGGGACCAATTTCCTGTCCAAAGTACATTAAAATCAGCTGCAGAATCAAAGCGTATGATGTTAAAATTTAACTAATAAAGCAATAATGTAACAACAACAAGATTCGAGCAAGACATCCTCTTATACGCATTCTACTAGGGTTTCACTTATTTGTATGAACCAAGTTTTATTAACAAATAAACTACTGCTATGTAGACTGTAAATATATTATATGCTAAACGCTTCTACGTATTCATATACTGGATATTATATTAATATTAACCACAATATAATTTTTAAAATGTGAGATCATGGTCGTGGGGGCAAATGCATATGCTTTGGACTCAATCTGTCGGCTTGTGGATTCGATTAAAGCCTCGCGCTGTAGAACAGACTCGGCAGCGTATGCGGTGAACACTAGCTGAGCAATTTGTTTATCTGCGGAGAGTTTTAGGACCATTTTTACTGGTGTTCTAAACCCCAACATAACCTGTAGATTTCCTTCCCCTAACCATGAAAGTGTGTAGAGGGTGTATAAGGTATTAGAGAAGAGGTAAAACGAAAATGTAAACCTTTATGGGAGACATTAGAAACTTTCATTTCTGAATTTTATACACACTTTTTTAATTTCTATTCCTCATAATTATATATTTATTATTTAAAAAAATGTTGGAGATGCTGGATGTATTTTGGCGAACTTTAATACTATTTACAAATAAAAATTTTAAGTTACCAGCAGAGATGGACGATGATATAGAGAGAATGTACAGAAAGGCCAATGTCAACCACAGACTGACGCAGGCAAGGCTTCCGTTGCTCAAATAACGCCGCATCCTCAATTCATTCAGTAATTTTGTTTGAAGTCACGATTTCTAGAAACATTCAAGAATAACGAACACTTTATTTGTACTTGTGAATAAGCAAAAATAGCCGCACACCGAAAATATTATTTTAGAATCAATCCTAGTGCTATAATTACAAAAAATATTGACTGAGGATCATAAAAAAGTCAATCTAATTATAAAAAACATTCTAGTCAATTTATTTATTTCTCAATAGTATCGCTTTTATATTTTTTTAAGTATGTCTTCATATAATCATAGTAATAACATTTAACTAGTGTTCTGATAAATTAGTTCATTAGGCTTTGTTGAGGAACCATAAAATTATCAGATAATTTAGTTGTAGGCTCTTTATAATGGACTATTAGCGATTAATGACTAGTACTACACATGGTGTAGAGCAGCTTTGTTAGACTCTTTAGCGTTGTATTGCTCTCTCTCTCTCTCTCTCTCTCTCTCTCTTTCACTCGTTCTCTCTCTTTCTCTTATGGGTGTTATGTACGCTGCTGCGTTGCCGCGGGATGGTCAACCGCGCCGGTCAAAAAACAAAACCGCTCAAAAATTCCAGCAATTGCTTTGGTTCTTGCCAGTGTCCGATACCGTTACTTCTTGCATACTAGATAAATTACTAGACTTTTTTTGAGTAATAACCTTATGTGGCTGTAGCATCGACACATTCGGTTAAAAGTCAACACTTTTCATAGTTTTAATTTTTAAGGAATCGACTATGTTACGATAACGATCCTGTTCAGAGCGCGGCAGTGCTCATACTGACTAGTTTTTACCCTTTTATGGCATACACTCACACACACTTATTAGATTTCGGCGTACGTACCGTCCACGGCCTTAACCTGTTAACTGATGCTTCAGAAATGTTACACGGCGACAGAAAATCGTTGTTATTTTTGTAATTTTTAATATTTCTTTAAGCTGTGAAATGTTTTTGTTCATTTGCTAGAGGATAATGATACCCGTTAGTTTTATAACATTTTAATTAAAATTGAACGTTATATGACACTTAAAAGCTATCCATTTGTTATCTAAAAGGAGTCCAGCATTCTAAACCTGTTATCTGCAATGTTCTACCGCTGGTTTATTATTGTTTTTCCCATGCTCGCTTTTTTCTGCGTTTTTTTTCCAGCCGCGGTCAAGTTTTATATGTCAAAATGTTTGGAATCGCAAGCCGAACGTAAATGTACTTGCAAAATTTTTTAAAAAGTTTATTGCAAAAATATGCCGAGTGTTAGCAATCGCGACACAAACATGGACAGTGACATGTGTGTCACTGATTATTCTATGAGTAAACGAAGCCGACGTGAGAAAAAGCACAAATTTCCTATAAGACGCCATAAACAGTCAACAGGCTTAGACCGCGGACCTATGCTTTAGATGCCAAAACGCGATTTTCAAAAATGAATTTTTTTAAACTAAAAGGAATTTCACTGTTTCGCTTGCGGAATATTCACTGCATATAAAAAATGTTCATGAAAATACAAAAAAAATGATTTTCGAGAAAAATGTCAGGTTACTCCTCGGAACATAGACAACTTGGCAGTCTCGCTTGCAAATATAGGCAATAAACAAAGTTTTGACATGTGCGTGGCCCAGTTGCAATTTATAAGGAAGAAGTAGGTCCCTAAACTGATGACAGTTCATTCAATTTCGGGTCTCGACGTAATTGAGCCACGATCTCTCTCAATTTTCGATCGGCTCCTTGAAGAGTGGTGCCATTATCGCTGTATATGTAAGGAGCCATTGCGTTACGAGCTACCAAATCACCTTCATGTCCGAGGAACTTGTATTTGTTTTGTTCAGTACTTCTTGAGTATATGCATTGAATTGTTAGATGTAAGAAGCACCGTTGAAAAAATACAAAAAACTTGGAAAGAAAGGTCTGGTTAAAAACTCACGGGCCATGCTCGATATATTTTGTATGGGTCCGTGGTATACCACGGGATTAATTTTTTATGATTTGCTGAATCGGGAATTCCAAGTTTATGATCCAATTACTGCTTTAACCTGCTGCCCTGGTAAATCAAACGAGGACTTCCGTTTGCGGAATCAAAGTTTAACGCAGTGGGATTTGTTGATGCTGAGTTTTTCTGATAATTGTGTTGAAATTTGAGGTGAGTGGATTTTGGAAGAATATAGAAGGGTTTGGATGTAAGAGATTGTTAGAGAAATTGTAAAATTGACAACGGGGTAAAGGTATTTTTGAGGATTGAGACAGATTTGTGTGGAGGTTGATGTTAGGTTGGTTTGTGATTTGTAACAGGGTGGGAGAACTAGGTTGATTGGGGTTGGTAGTAACAGGATGGGGTAGAGACGGGGAAAGGCAAGACAGGTACAAGAACGCGACGATAGATAGAGGCAGGAAAGGATAGAAGGTGGGAACGCTTGAATTGGATTCATGGATGTCGAAGCAAATACAATTAGGAAAAACAGATTTAGAGTATAAATCTATAGAAAAGGAGAGATTAAGAATAAAAAACGTGAGATCGATTGAGACTTTTATCAAAAAGAAGAGAGTGGAGAGGATAGCAGTGAAGAGAAGGGCTATTTAGGTTTGAGCTTAAAATATCGAAAATATTTAAATCGCTACCGGAAAAGCAGAGTTTTGTAGAGAAGGGTGAGAATAGTAAGGGGCTGAAGGAAACGGAGATGAAACTGAAGATCAGATAAAAGAGAAAAGACTGAAACAAATTCGCGAGGTCATGATAGAAGTAACGAGGATTTATGAAGACAAGCAAAAAAAAGGGGAGAGGAATTAAGGAAAGAAATTAGGCAGGTAATGTCTGATCTTAGGAAATAAATATAGAAATTGAAACAAGTCAGAGAACAGCTAGAAAAGAGGATGCAGCCATTGGAGCAAAAACTAGAGAAGCAGGAAGATAATAATATAAATGTAGAGAAGATGCAGGATACGATAAGGAAGATAGAAAGCTCGAACCGAGATCTTAATTGGGCCGAGAGTGGGAATCGGAGAAGGAAAGGCTGAGAAAAATGGAACAAAGACTAGAAAAGGAAGAAAGGGAAGAAATAAAAAGAAACATAGTAACAAAGGGTATAAGATTAGAGAAGAAGAAGCTGCAGGAAGGAGTGGAAGAAGTTATAAAAAGGATTGATGCTAAGGCAGAGATATAAGAAGTGCGAAGTGTAGGAAAGGAAGAGCGAAGAGGGAAGAGAATGGTGCTGGTGAAACTAAAGATGTTATATGCAACCTCGGAGAGAATAGAGGATGATTTGACATAGGTAGAAAGGAAAATGCATTATACGTTAAGGAAAATAGCGGAAGAGGAAAGAAAAAATGGAAGAATAACATAAGTTAACTATAGGAGAATAAAGATAGACAAAGCATGGTGGGGCTGGGATGAAGAAAGAGAAGAGTTAGTAAGAAATGAGGTGCCGAGAATCTACGAGAGAAAGGAACGAGAGATAGGAAAATAAGAAATAGTAAAAAGCAAAAAGAGACTTGAAACTAATGTAGAGAAGAATGGAGGATATGTTACTGGAATATAGCAGGATTGGAGAGAAAGGATGGGGAGTTTATTCGAAATAGGACAAAATGGGATGTAGTAATAATAATGGAGACGTGGCTAGATGAAAACCAAGAGACTACAAACGGCAAGTTCAAAATGCAAAGAGGAAGAATAAAAAGGGCAAAGCAATGGGAGGAAGCGTGACGTGAATGAGGAATGAGTGTATAACCGGCAAAGATAAGAAAGAGAGGAAATAACAAAAAGAAGAATTAATGGTAGAAGTCGCAATAGGCCTAATAATAGGCCTAATTGTTGAAGTCGGGCCAGCTCGGGTTCGTAATCATGCATTGTGGGCTTTGCACAAGGTTGTTTTTAATGTGTGGTTCTTTGAATCTTGATCCACGTAAGGTTGTTTAAAAAAAGGCAAATATGTAAAAATGAACTTTGAACGATGATCCATAGAGAGAGGCGTTGATTTTTTATTTTGGGTATTCCATTGCTTGTGTAAGACTTACATTTCTTTCGTTTCCTATATTAAATACTGATATTTTAATTTCTTTTTGATTTGATTTCTTTTTTGCATATAAATTCGTCGTTGACAATTTACAATTACTGTTTCGCTTGTCTTGTTTTCTTCTTCGATATACATATTTTTCCTTTGTAACTCAATTAATTTCATTTCTTTATTACACATATATTTACAAAATATTCTATACTGTTTTCTCTCTTTTTTCATTAGACAAAGGTGAAGCTTTTCTTTTCTCCACTTCTTTTTTTTCCTTTTTTTAACTTATGATTTCTAATACTCATTTTTCTTATTTGAACAACTTTCTCGATTATTTTTTAACTTATTTTTTATTTTTTTCGCTTGTACGGCGTTTTTTATTAATTAATGTTTTATCTTCTTCTATATTATTCGATAATTTACATTTTTATTAGGATAAATTCAATTCAAGCAAACTTCAAATTATGCAATGTTAATGATTCCCTAAAAACTGTTAAAGAATTAAAGTTCGGTAAAGTTTTAAACAAACAGTAGCGAAGATTTTATATTGGATATTGTTTGGAATTTTCAATAGTGTGCCGCTTTCATTCATACGCTCCTGAATATCGGTTTAGACCCGACGTCTGAATTCGTGCGTTTTCGGCTTCGTTCGCCTCAGCATCGAATGCGCTGACCGAGCGACATTCATTCGATTTCTGATCTCCGCACTGAAATCATTACTTGCGATAACCCAGTCATGTAACACCGCTTTGTGTGATACCGTAAGACTGGATGATATCAAGTGTACTGCATTTGTGTTTTCTGCAATAAGCTTGTTCAAATTGGAGTGATTTCCCTTTTTTATTTTCAACATCCACTGCTACCGCAAAAATACAAAAAACATGGTCCTGTCGAGTACGGATTGCTGAAAAAAAGGGAAGTGTATGCATAAAAAAATTAGACAATTTTACTGGTGTTTATGTGCTTGTTCTTCGAACGTTCTTCTGTGCGTTCTTCGCACGTTCTTCTTCGTGTTCTTCGCACGTTCTTCGTGCAATTAAGGTGCATCTTCGAGCGGTCTTTGTGTCTTTGCCTCGAAGTGTCGCCATGTTGTTATATTGCGCAACATTGCATCATTTGAAAAAATCGCTCGCTGTACGTTGAAAAGAAAAGGCACATCGTATCTATTTTCGATTCTCGCTATATCAATTGAACATTAATACGACTTTACTGGAAAAACGGCAGAAGTTAATTACATCCAAGTTTTGAAGGAACAGGAAACGCTCTTCAACTCTATAATTGTAGTCTCTACGCTCCTAATGGCAAGGGAATATCTGCCACGAAAGTTGCTGACGGGTCGCCTGGCAAATCTACGAGAATTCTGGGAAAGGTGCAGAAGGAATCATGTGATTCTATTAAATAGCTCGCCAGCTGCTGCTGTCCCTATTAATGAAGAGGAGGATGCTGAAAATGTTCAGTCTGAAGTCTACGATGTTGAAACTTTTGCTGAAGTTGAGGAACGCTACGAAGAGGCTATCGATTATCTCTTATCAAAACTTCCTCATGATCTACCTGCCAGGAGGGTTCAAGGTAATGAGGATAAGCCGGACGTTGGCGGACGCTTTAAGTTTCCAACTATTTCGATTCCTGTTTTCTCCGGTATGTATTTTGAATGGTTATCTTTTCGCGATTTATTTTCTTCGCTCATTATTGAAAACGAATCTCTCTGACGCGGAACGTTTGCATTACTTGATAGCGAGTCTCAAAGGAGAAACGTTATTAGTCGCACAAAATCAACCGGGTAATTCCGATAATTTTGAAATCATTTGGAATAACTTAGAGGAGCGTTACAATAATTGTAAGACATTGATTAATAAATATTTAAAGCAAATTATTGAGTTGCCTCATATTTCTTCGGATTGGTTGAATAGTTTAAAGAATATGGGAAATGTAATTGCGACTGTGAGAACTGCATTAAAAAATCTAAACCGTCCAATTGATGAGGGAAATTATAAGTTTCTGTTTATATTGATTAATAAGTTGGATAAAAATTCTCGAGTTCAGTGGGAGTTGTCAACGTGTGGTACTACTGATCCGCCTTCTCTCGATCAATTTAATAAATTTCTTGGCTCACGCATTCGTACCCTTGAAGCTACTGTAAATATTAAAAAAAGATTTAACGGAAAAAATGTTGGTTCGTCTGCTGCGTCAAAGGAGAAAGTTTGCGCGCATCAAAATTCGTCAAACTCAAGTTGTGCGCTGTGTAAAGAAGAACATAATCTTTATGTTTGTTCTGTGTTCAAAAGTAAATCTCAAGATGAGCGTAATGAGTACATTCGTTCGAATTGGCGTTGTTTCAATTGTTTAGGCAAGCACCTTCGCCGTAACTGTCAAAGTAAGAAGGTCTGTTCTTTTTGTAAGAAAGACCATCATTCTCTCCTGCATCAAGCAAAGGAAAAATCTAATGAATCAAGACTGATGCAAAGCCATTCCGCTCAAAATAAGTTCGATTTGAAACCTAATTCGGAGCAAGGGAATCCGATTTCCTCTCATCTTCACGCAAGAAGCAAAAATCGACCAGCTGCTTTGTTAGCGACAGCTCGAGTAATAATAGAAGCATCGAATGGTTGTCGTGTGTATGTTCGCGCAATAATAGATCAAGGATCAGAAGCCACATTTATTTCTGAATCTGTCTTGCAATTGTTACGAATTCTGCGTGAGAAGTTTAATGTAACTTTTTCTGGTGTAGGAGATAAAATTTCTGATCAGGTTTATCATTCCGTTTAAGTTATGATTAAAAGCTCTAAGTCTTGTGTGACAACGCTTAGAACTCAAGCATTCGTGCTTCCGGAACTAACGGCTTATGTTCCCAAACAATTTACATTTACAGATATCCCTAGTAACTTACGTGAGCTAGATCTTGCGGATCCAAGAATGGATTCGAATGATCGTATTGATTTAATAATCGGGGCTGATCTATTTGGTAAAACATTACTTAATGGTGTTCATCACGATAAAACGAGGAATCTCGTCACCCAACATACAATATTCGGTTGGATAATTTCTGGTTCTTTGCAAAAGTCTCCCGTGCAGGTGTTTCATATAAATGTACACCATTCCGCGGATATTTTTACTGATGAAACTCTCCGTAAGTTTTGGGAATTGGAAGAGGTCGCTGAAAAGAATCTTTTAACAAAACAGAAGCTCGACTGCGAAGCTCACTTTGCTGATACTCACACAAGAGATACCAGTGGACGATACATCGTTCAGCTTCCGTTCGTTGAACCTCCGACGCAAATAGGTACCTCTCTCGATATCGCACTAGCTTCCTTCTCACGTTTAGAGAAACGTCTCGTGCTCAATAATATTCTTGCTGATAAGTATCGTGACTTTTTGCGAGAGTACGAGTCGCTCGGTCATATGTCTCGTATTGGTCCAGTAGAAAATGACAATTCTTTTAGAGTATTCATCCCGCATCATCCTGTCTTCCGTGATCAAAGTTAAACTACGAAATTGAGGGTCGTCTTTAACGCGTCTAGACCTGCTTCCACAAAAGTTTCAATTAATGATTGTTTGCACGTAGGACCAAAGCTTCAGAATGACATTTTTTCTATTCTGCTCCGGTAGCATCAACATCGGTAAATTTTGTGTGCGGATATAGCTCACATGTTCCGACAAATCTATGTCCATCCTGCTGATCGTAAGTTTCAGTGCATTTTCTGGCGGGAGACTCCCGATGAACCTATACAGATTTTTGAACTGAATACTGTGACATATGGGATGACCTGTTCTCCATATCTTGCAATTCACGTAATGCGTTAACTGGTCGAGGACAAAAAGGCTGATTACCCTTTGGCAGCTGCAGTTTTTGCGAACGACACCTACGTGGATGATTTATTCGTTAGTGGAGTTAATAAGCCTTCCACTTTTGTTTTAAGAGATCAGCTTATTCAATTGGCTTCCTCTAGTGGTTTTCGCTTACGTAAGCGGTTTAGCAATTGCTCTGATCTACTCTCAGGTTTGGATGAATCGGAGCACGGTTTTATCGATGGAAATCCCCTTTGATGATTATTATTTTGGATTCAAAGTTCTTGGGATTTTATGGAGTCCTTTAGACGATGCATTTCGCTTTCACACTTCGGAATTTGGTAATGAAAATGCTACTAAACGATCATTGCTGTCAACAGTTGCCAGATTGTATGATCCTATGGGATGGCTGGCTCCAGTTACCATTATTTCGAAAATTCTACTACAAAAACTCTGGTTATGAAAACTTGAATGGAATCAACCGCTACCAAGGTGCAGATACTCAGTCGATTCAGATACATGGGTTCTCCTATGCATCTCGCCTAGCTTATGCTGCTGCTGTATATTTGCGCATCGTTTCCGAATCCGGCCAAATCTTCCTTAAACTTCTCAAACTAAGGTTGCACCGATTAAAACAGTGAGCATTCCGAACCTTGAATCATGTGCCGCTACTCTTTAGGCAAATCTGATTCCATTTATGATCAATTCTTTGCAAATCATTGATGTTCCTATTTTCTGTTGGACGAATTCAATGATAGTTCTTAATTGGCTCCAGAAACAACCAGTTACGTTACCCGTTTTTGTTGCTAACAGAGTCTCTACATTTCAAACGAAACTGCGTTCTGCATTTTGGAATCATGTTCCATCTAAACAAAACCCGGTTGATTGCGCCTCACGTGGCCTTTCAGTTGAGCACTTAAGAACCTTCTCTCTTTGGTAGGAGGGCCCTACGTGGCTTTTTAACAATTCAAAAGGAAAGCAATTGGCAATCTTGGTTGCTTTCCCGAGATTCATGTTGGGCTCGTTTAGTTCGCATTACCGCATATGTTTTGCGTTGCGTCAAGATCTTTAAGGAAGGAGTCGTCTTTCCTAGATCCTTGTTCGCTGATGAAATACATGAATCCTCTTTATTTTTGGTACGCTATGTTCAGGCGCAAATTTTCAATCGCGAGCTAGATTCGTTAATGACAGATGAAAAACTCCCAACTAATTCTCCATTAAAAAGGCTTTGAAAATCCGTTCCTTGATCATGATGACATTGTCCGCCTTGGTGGCCGGTTACGTCAATCAAATTTTTTGGCATATCAAGATATAGGCATAGGATATCTAGTCTTATACTAAAACAATTTCATCGAAATTTGTTACACGCCGGAATTCAGCTAGTTCTTTATATATCTCGTACAAAATATTGGATTATCGGTGCTCGAAGTGAGGTTAGAACAATTGAGACTCCGGATTCTATAACCACGCATAAAATTTGCCTAGCCGCTTCAGACCGCTCGAGTTGGCCCTTGATGACTTGAAAATCAGTTTTCGAAAATTTAACTTTTTAAAACATTACTTTGTAGAAAATTCAATGGCGCATCTTTTTACCGTTTCTGTAAAAAATCAAAAAAACTTCATTTTTCAGACCAGCAAATTTACCAAATTTACTTCAACTCGCTCCGAAAGACAAAGTTCTTTATATTTAAGATAAAAATTGAACACAATATCCTTCAAACTGTTCTTAAGATAATGTGTAATTTGAAATTGATTTATTTTCTTAAATAAAAAATTTATACATTTTTTTGGTAATCACTATCAAAATAACGTTAGACAATTTTCAAAAGCTTCGTTTATACGTATATATATAATGTTAGATATAAATATTTAATGATTTTTCCATAAAAAAAATAATAATTGATTAATAAATAGGCTAAAATAATTCCAGTCCAGAGGCAAGGGCAGTGATCGAGCATGTAGAGACTCCGAAATTGTCACCTATCACGCACTCGATCAATGCTATTAGAATGCTCCTATTTTTTTAACGAATAATTCAATTAGGGTAAAACTATTCAGAAAAGTTAATTATATTCCTACTAAGCATTCTTATTGCTGGAAGCTTGGACTTACTCAAAATTCCCTCGATAAACGAAGCGCTTGAAAATAATTTATAACTTTTTTTATTTAACATAATAAATCAATTTTAAATTGCACATTATCTTAAGAACAGTTTGAAGGATATTGCGTTTAATTTTTATAATAAAATATAAAAAACTTTGTCTTTCGGAGCGAGTTGAAGTGAAAATATTTAGTAAATTTGCTAGTCTGAAAAATGGAGTTTTTTTTTTAAAGTAGCGGTAAAAGATACAACTTTTTTGTCGAGAGAAAAAAGATGCACCGTTAAATTTTCGACGAAGCGATGTTTTAAAAAGTTAAATTTTCGAAAACTGACTTTCAAGGCATCAGGTGCCAACTCGAGCGGCCTGAAGCGGCTAGGCAAATTTTATGCGTAGTTATAGAATCCGGAGTCTCAATTGTGCATCGTTGTATTGTTTGCAAACGCGATAAGGCTAAAACGGAACCTCAACTCATGGGGGATCTTCCAGCTGCTAGAGTCACGCCTTCACGTCCTTTTTTTCATACCGGAATTGATTATGGGGTTCCATATCTTGTTTGTTCTAGTTCAGGACGTGGAATAAAGCCACACAAGGCTTGGATCTCTATTTTCGTTTGTTTCGCTGTAAAAGCAATTCATTTAGAGTTAGTTCACGATTATACAACCGCATCTTTTATTGTCGCCTTTCGACGGTTTACTTCGCGCCGCGGAATTCCCACTCATGCGTATAGCGACAATGGGACGAATTTTTGCGGGGCTGAGCGAGAGCTTTTGCAAGTATTCCAGAAGCTGCAAAATGATCCAAATCTAGTATCTCATTTAGCCTTTGATGGCACGACTTGGCATTTTATACCTCCTATCGCCCTACACTTTGGTGGGCTGTGGGAGGCGGGAGTAAAAAGTGTGAAACTTCATCTTCGTAAACTATTGTCAAATGCTAGTCCTACTATCGAGGAGTTTGAAACCCTATTGTGTAAAATTCAAAGTTGTTTGAATTCCCGCCCCCTTGTGCCTGCAAATGATGATCCGAAAAGTTTCGAGGCGCTCACTCCTGGACATTTCTTAATTGGAACAGCTTTGAAAACTGTACCTACGGTTTCTGTTTTGGATGTCCGTGAAAACATTTTGTCTCTCTGGCAATTTTACAAACGGATTCTGGAACATTTTTGGCGTTTGTGTCAAGAGATGATCTTCAATCTTTGCAACAGTGCACCAAGTAGTTTTCACGTCGCCCTAATCTTAAAGTTGGCGATCTTGTCCTTTTAAGAAATACAAATGTTCCCCCTGCTAAGTGGGAACTGGCTCGTGTTACTCAGTGTATTCTAGGTCGAAATGGGGCAGTTCGAGTTGTTCATGTCAAAACTGCGCGTTCTGAGTATGTTCGCTCCATTTCGCAACTTGTTCTTATACCTATTCCCACAGAATTTTAGAATCTTTGTGTAATCTGGCAAGGTGGCCGGTATGTTTGAGATTTTCAATAGTGTGCCGTTTTTATTCATACGCTCCTGAATATCGATTTAGACCCGACTTCTGAGTTAGTGCGTTTTCGGCTTCGTTCGCCTCAGCATCGATCGCGCTAACCGAGCGAGATTCATTCGATTTCTGATCTCCGCTCATGTAACACCGCTTTGTGTGATACCGTAAGACTGGATGATATCAAGTGTACGGCATTTGTGTTTTCTGCAATAAACTTGCTCAAATTGGAGTGATTTACCTTTTTTATTTTCAACATCCACTGCTACCGCAAAAATACAAAAAACAGATATGTTATTATTTACTCCACGATGCATGAAAGTTTATCCACTGCTGAGAAGGCCACCTCCTCCTTGTCTTTTTATATATGCGTATATAAGTATTGAGCCCGTCGAATATATGCAGTGTTGCCGATGCTCATGATTTTACATGAGATCTCCTGCTTTTTGAATGAATCTCATGATCTCCTGATTTTTTGT